>JALQPE010001235.1:0-14560 GCA_030407315.1 Asparagopsis taxiformis | reverse complement strand
GCAGGTCACGGTCTGTCTGATGGTTGCGGGCTGTCTGATCGTTCGGGACTGGCAGGGCAGACCGTTGCCCTGCCCGCGAGGTCAGTCCGTCACCGCATAGGCGTCGGTAAAGCCGGTCTTCTTGATCTTGGCCAGCAGCGTGCCACGTTCATCGGCCGAAAGCGCAGGGCCGACGACGACACGCCAGAAGGTTTTTGCCATTCGAGGTGAAGGTCTTGATCGTCGGCACCATGCCGGCCTGACGCATCGCGGTCGCCGTGTCCTTGGCGTTCTGTTGAACGCTGAAGATGCCGATCTGGATAAAGGGCTTGGCCAGTTTCGACGATTTCGGCGCCGGGGCGGGAGGCTTGGCCGAGGCAACGATGGCGGGTTTGGCGGCGGGGCTGGCCGCGGGATCGGGATTGGCCGGGGCCAGGGTGGCGCCGTCGATCGCTGCTGCGGCCCCGCCGATCACCGGGTCGAGCGCACCCTCGGCTCACGTCGGGGGCGGCGGGCACGGCGCCGGGCGCCGCGGCCAGCGGATCGCCGGTGGCGGGATCGGGGTCCTGTGCCTCCTCGCGGCGCAGGGCGACCACGTCGAGGTTGGTGGGCTGCCCGGCCAGGACACCCAGTGCCGCGGCGGCATCCGAGGAGACCTGCAGGCGGGGGCCGGGGGTTTCGCGTTCCTTGCGGAACAGGGCGCCGATCACGAACTTGCCCGTTCTGCTGGTTGCGGATGATGACGCGTTCGGGATCCTTGGCATCGGGGTGTGCAACCCAGACACCGCCCAGCGAGGGACGTCCGTCCCAGAGGCCGGCTTCCTTGGCCTGGAAGACCTCCGGGGCTTCGACGTCGCGGGCGGCACGGGGCGTGTCGGCGGTGCTGGCACGGGCGACGACATCGCCGTCAGCGTCTTTCGATTGCAGGAAACCCGGCATCTGCCCATCGGCACAACCTGATGCATCAGGAGCGCAGCCCCCGCGGCAGAGAAACGCAGAGTCCTGGAAAGATTGGAAGATTTGCCGCTCATGTTCTTGCCTCTTGCCCTATTTGCGTCTCGGGTGTTTTCCCGGACACACGCCGGGTTTTCCCGGTCGCGCACTGCTCTCAGGGGCTCTGACGGCCCCATTCAACTGTAACAATACCTTGTCACAGCCTGCATGGAAAGCCTGCAAAGGGATTGTGCGCGGATTTTCGGAGAGGTGCTTTCAGAATCGGAACGGGCGCACTATCGATGCGCGACACGGAGGTTTGGCAGAGTGGTCGAATGCGGCGGTCTTGAAAACCGTTGGGCGTGAGAGCGTCCCGTGGGTTCGAATCCCACAGCCTCCGCCACCCACAGATTTTCCTAGCTTTCATCTGATAGCCTGAAATGCCGCAAGGCCCCGCAAACGCGGGGCTTTTTCTTTGCCTGGGGTTCTTCTGGATTTCATTCGTTTGCGCCTGTATGCTTTCCTTGCGTGGTATGAATGGTGGTATGATGGCGGCGCTGGCGGCAAGCTGACAAAGCGACTGGTGGAGAACCTGGGGCCGGGGCGGCATGGCGACGGCGCGGGCCTTTACCTGGTGGTTGACCCGTCAGGCGCGCGGCGCTGGGTCGTGCGGGTCACAGTGAAGGGCCAGAAGAACCGCAAGGGCGCGCCGCTGCGCACGGACTTCGGGCTGGGCGGGGCTGATGTCGTCACGCTCAATCAGGCGCGCGGAGCGGGCGCTGGAGTATCGGCGCATGGCAAAGGCGGGGCTGAACCCGCGTTTCAATGCCAAGCGCGAGGTGCCAACGTTCGAGGAACTGGCGCGGCAGGTTCACATTGACCGCCTGCCGACATGGAAGAACCCCAAGCACGGGCAGCAATGGCTCAACACGCTGCGCGACTATGCCTTTCCCAAGATTGGCCGGATGCCGGTCGATAGCATCGACACGCCAGAGGTGCTGATGTGCCTGTCGCCCATCTGGACGGCCAAGCACGAAACCGCGCGCCGCCTGGCGCAGCGTCTCAAGACCGTGCTGGATGTCGCCAAGTCCCAAGGCTTCCGCGAAGGGGAAAACCCGGTCACGGCGGTAAAGGAGGCGGGGGTTCTGCCCAAGGTCAAAGCCAAGGTCGAGCATCACGACGCCATGCCGTGGCGCGACGTTCCGGCCTTTTATGCCGAACTGGAGGGGGCGCACGGCGACGGCGGCAAGGCGCTGCAATTCACGATCCTGACCGCCTGCCGCACGTCAGAGGTGCTGGGTATGACATGGGATGAGGTGGATCTGGACGCGCGCCTCTGGACGATCCCGGCGGCGCGCATGAAGGGCGGGGCGCAGCATCGCGTCCCGTTGACGGACGAAATGCAGCGAATCCTTGAGCCGATGAAGGCGATGGCCTCAACCTATGTCTTTGAAGGACAGAAACGGCACAAGCCGCTGTCCAATATGTCGATGCTGATGCTGTTGCGGCGCATGGGGCGCGGTCAATTCACCGTGCATGGTTTCCGCAGCACCTTCCGCGATTGGGCGGCGGAGGAGGCAGGCGCGCCGCGCGAGGTGGCGGAGGCGGCGCTGGCGCATCAGGTTGGGTCGAGGTGGAGCGGGCCTATGCGCGGTCCGATTTGTTGGAGCGGCGGCGGGAGTTGATGGCGGCTGGGCTGAATACCTAGTTGTCGTGTAGAAGACGGGGAGGTTCCGAATGGAGAGATTTACCGAGGACGAAACCAAGCGCTTGGATGAAATCTTAGCAGTAGAAGTTAACCCCCTTTCTGAAAGGTGGACGCGCTACTTTTGGCCTGCCGTTGGGTGGAGCTACGCAGCGCTGGCTGTTCACTACCCATATGAATTTGCCTGCCGAAGCTCAGAAAGAGTTGGAGTATGTCCTATCCGATGAAGTCGATGCGAGAGTGCGTGTGTGGGAGTTGAACAATTATCTTGAACAAAACCAAATCAATTCCGCGCCTGAATGGTGGGAGTTGGGCTTCTTCGAATTTGATCGGACGAAGTTCTGGAAGTTTTTGGTCGAGCAATGTCGGAAGCACTTCTCCGACGATTATATGCGCCAGAGCTTTGACTCCTGTGTAGAGCGTATTGCTGCTCTTAATGAAGCCATCCACGTGCTGCGGGTTCACGAAGCCAATCCTTCCTTTCACTCCGAAAAAAAGGTGGCTCACGCCTTAGCGTATTCGACGCCAGTTACCCCTTGGATTTTTCGGACTACGAAGAAGTACCGCAACGGGCGCGAGATCCTTACAGCCAGTTGCAACAGTTCATCGGCCATGAGCTGTCCAACTTAGAGGCTGTCTTCTCTAAGCGTTGGTTCGAATTTAAGCTCTTGGACGAACTTGCAACCTTTGAGCATTACTTTCAGGACGGGCAGCGGAACAGTGAGACTTCTAAGAAAATCTGCACACAATTGCGCGGCTACATGTTTCGGCAGGCCCTAGCATTTGGCAGGATGGTGGAGCATTACCGATGGAAATTCAGTTTTGAAGGTGCTGCGCTAGAGGGTATCAAGTCTGCCGAAGTCGCCAAAATTCGTGGAAAGAAGGGCGGCCAGGCATCGGGGCGAAATCGTCAAGAAAACTTGAAGGTGTTCATGTCCGAGATCGAGGCGTTGAGCGATACCTTCCCTAGGATGAGTGAAGAAGCCATTTTCGCCCAAGCCTATGCCAATGCTGCGCAAAGCGCAAATGCCTAGGTCGAGAAAAGTGATCGATAGCTACGGGATGCCATTCGGTCAGAGCAACCGTTCAAAGCGCGGTTCGATGCCATCTTTCGAAAAATCGCTTAAGCGATTTCCCAAGGCTAGAAAACGCTGAGAGGTTAGAAATTTGGTGGTGACGACTCCGAAAATCTGCCCATAATTCAGTGCCATCAGCAATTGTCCAACACAGGGGACAGCCGATGGCAGATAACCAAACAAACAACAGAGGCATCCTTGACGATGACCGCGTGTTTTCCCGGAAGACCCGGAAATGCGCCTCTTCGGGAGCGTCGAGAAGCTGGCGCAATGGCGGCACCGCAATCGCGGTCCGGCCTTCATCCGCATCGGGCGGCGCATCGCCTATCACGGCAGCGACCTGAACGCCTATCTTGAGGCGCAGCGCGTCGATCCTAATGGGGAGGCCGTTTAATGGAAAACCCCAGCACCGCACGCGGGGCCGGGGCCTTCCGTGTGACATCTACTGCCACCTTCGCAAGTCCAGTTGATGACACACATGGCCCGGTTCGCGCAACCAAATCCGAAACCCGCTTCTATTGGGACCGGCGCAGCAATTCTGTGCAACCGCTGATGCTGCACGGCGGGAGGATTTGCGATGAGTGAGCACTGGCACAGCAACCCGACGCAGATCTATTTCGCCTGCCGCGCCTTGGTGCAAGGCGAAACGCTGAACCATATGGACGTCATTCTTGGGGTCCGTGGCTGGCGTCTGAGCGCTATCGTGAACACGCTACGCAGCGAATACGACTGGCCCATCGTGACCGAGTATCGCGGTCCGGAGCGCATCGGGCATTATCACCTGTCCAAGTCCTGCGACGTGACAAAGCTGGACCTGCCGCCATCGGCGCAACGTCTGGCAGAGGAGCTGGAGGCGCTGCGCAAGGACGATCCCGATACCGGCGATGACGGCGCGGGTGACGTCGATGGCTAGGCGCAGCAGCAGGAAAAAGGGGGAGGGGCAGTATGCCCCCCTCCCATACGCGATGCTCAAGAGCGATGCCTGGCGCAGCTTGTCCGGGCCTGCGGTCAAGGTGTTCATGGAACTGCACACGCGGTTCAATGGCGGCAACAACGGCGCGCTGCGGCTGTCCTATGCAGAGGCGGCAGAGGCGCTGGGCCTGGGCAAGGCGACCGTGCAGCGGGCTTTTCGGGATCTACAGGACAAGGGCTTTGTGGGTGCTGGTGCAAGGGCAACTGGTATCACCGGCAGGCGCATGAATGGCGGCTGACGACGAAGCCGGTGCAGAAGGCCAAGGGCGTCGATGTGCCATCGCATGATTGGCGCAGTTGGTCATCCGAAAAATCCGAGCGCGGTTCTGATGCGGAACGGTCTGGGGGTGCCGTGGTTCCATTCCAGAACCCAAGCGGGCGCGATGGTTCCATATCAGAACCCGTCAGGGGCAAATCCGGAGGGGCGCACGGTTCTGGAACGGAACACTAATACTCACCACTCCCACAAGGAAAAGGCGCAGGAAGGGCAAGACATGACGGACCTGGAAACGGCAGAAGGGCAGGGCGGCGCCGTGCGCGCTTTCCCTTCGATGCAGATGGACGAAGACGGCACGCTACAGGCCCGTGTGGGCGCGCCAGAGGATGTTGAGGCCCTTCTGGGCATGAAGACCGCAGAAGCTGCGCAGGGCGTGTTCAGAAGCGCGCTGGAGGCGCTGGGCGCGTCGGCCAAGGACAAGGCGCAACTGGTGTCCGCGATGTTCGCAGAGATCGAACCGCGCGACGGAATCGAGGCGATGCTGGTGGCGCAAATGACGGCGACCCATGTGGCGATGACAATGGTCGCCGCGAAGGTGTCAGGCGGCGGCGGGTATCAGGTGCGTGAAAGCTATGAGCGGTCGATGACGCGCCTCAGCCGCACTTACCTGGCGCAGATGGACGCGCTCAAAAGCACCGTGCCAAGGCGCAGCAGGTTGTCCGCGTGGAGCGGGTGACCGTGCAGGATGGCGGTCAGGCGATTGTGGGTGACGTGACGCATGGCGGGGGCGGGCGATGACGGAAAACGACGTTAACCCCATGAACCCTGTCTTTCGCCTTCGGGCCGCGCCGCGATGCACGGCAACAGCAAAGCGCACCGGGCGACGTTGCCAATGCCCTTCTAAGCAAGGTTGGAACGTCTGCCGCTTGCATGGCGCTGGTGGCGGCGCGCCACGCGGTCCCGCGCATCCGAATTATCGGCACGGACTGCGGTCGGCGGAGGTTAAGTTCTGAGGAATCTTGTGCGCGAAGTCTGTCGTACTGGTGCGCAGGGTATTCTCGGCGTCTCTTCGGACTAGAGGTCGATTAGGTGTCTCTTCGGGCTGGGCGTGGCGGTCTATCCTGGCTAAAATTCGGGTTGCCAGAGCACGGTAAAAATGCCTTCATTTTGCCCGTGGGAAAAGTTGACCCCCGCCGCCGGTCCCTGCGCACGAGGCCTCAGACTTTTTGTCCGCCCCCTCCCTCGTTGTGGTAGTAGGGCGGCTTTGAAGCTTGGTTGAAAAGGTGCGGTTCTGGCGCTTGGTGTAGTATTTTTTGTGTGTACGTTTTTTCGCGACATGTTTGTTAGCTACATAAAATCAGTCGCTTACGCCTCTTGTGCGGAAGACACAGCCTCCGCCACTAACGCAATATTATTTTAAGTAGTTGATATTAATGAAATTGCGTGGCGAAAAAATTTTACCACACTCGTTTACCACACATGTCGGGCGTCAAGCTTGCGTCAGAGACCATAGAGATCCCTGACGCCTATATTGGCCCTGTGTAGTTATGTGATTCGGTGAACCGAACGCTCTGAGATCCCAGAGTTGCTGCGATGTCACGTTTGCTCATACCGCCTCTGAGAAGCTCTTGTGCCTCTGCCTTGCGGCGCTGGGCGGTAGGAGCCCGACCACGATACTTCCAGCCTTCTTTGCCTTCTGTATGCCCTCACGCTGCCGTTCCAGCATCATTCCCGTTCGAACTGAGCTACAGAGCCCAGGACGTTTAACATGAGCTTTCCTGTGGCTGTGGTTGTGTGAGCTACCCCCCGAAATTCGGACACTGACATAAGCTACGATTTGCAGTCTGCTGATCTTCGACGAGAAGGAGATCATAGATGTCGAAACGGAAGCAGCACGCGCCTGAGTTCAAGGCTAAGGTCGCGCTGGAAGCCCTGAAAGGCGAGGGTTGGAGGGACCGTCGCGCCAGTGGCGCGGCGTAAGCCCGAACAACGCTGCCGAGCTGGCCAGCCGGTTCGGGGTGCATCTAGGACCGGCAGGTGTTTGCATGCAAACACCGAGAGGCGACGATGATCCATCAATGGAAGCGGGCCCTGCTCGAAGGCGCGTCCGGCGTGTTCGAGCGCGGAGGCCGCAAGAGGCCCGAGATTGACGAGGAGCAGGTGAAGGAGCTGCACGCCAAGATCGGGTGAATTGGCGGGTGAACGCCACTGATGGTGTGGATGGCTCCACCAGCGGCTTCGCGTTGTGCCAAGGTGGGTCTGTGAAAGCCCGCACCTGAGAGGAGCCATCCATGGACCAACCCAACACCATCGGCCTCGATCTGGCCAAGAGCGTTTTCCAAGTTCACGGAGTGGACACGGAAGGCACGGTCATCTGCCGCCGTCAGTTGCGGCGGTCGCAGGTCCTGGTGTTCTTTGCCCGGCTGGGCCCTTGCCTCGTTGGCATGGAAGCCTGCGCGGGGGCCCATCATTGGGCGCGAGAACTGGCACCCCTTGGCCATGAAGTCCGTCTCATGCCGCCCGCCTATGTGAAGCCCTACGTGAAGAGGGGCAAAACTGATGCCGCTGATGCCGAGGCCATTTGCGAGGCGGTGACCCGCCCGACGATGCGCTTCGTGCCGGTGAAGTCGGCGCAGCGGCAGGCGGCCCTGCTCGATCACAAGGCACGGGACTTCCTCGTCCGGCAGAGAACGCAAATCGTAAACGCGATCCGTGCGCACCTCGGCGAGTTCGGGATCGTCGTGCCGAAGGGAATCCATAACGTCGATCGCCTGCTCGACGCAGCCCGCGACGTGCATTCTACGGCGCGTCCGGCGCTGGACATGCTGGCCGGTCAACTGCGCGACACACAGGCCCGGATCGAAGAGGTCACCGCGCGGATCGGGGAGATGCAGGGCGAAGACGCGCTGGCGCGTCGACTTGCGACGGTACCCGGGGTGGGTACGATTTCGTCCAGCGCGTTTGCGGCCACCACCCCCGATGTGGCCGCCTTCCGCAGCGCGCGCGACTACGCGGCGTGGCTCGGCCTGACGCCGCGAGCTCATTCCAGTGGCGGGAAAGAGAGGCTCGGGCGGATTTCCAAGGCTGGCAATCGGTACCTGCGCAGGCTGCTTTACCTCGGCGCCATGGCCCAGATCAGCGCGCGGCGCGGACGTAGAGAGGGTGCATCAGGCCGGGTGCCGGACTGGATCGACCGGATGCTCGCCCGCAAGCCCGTAAAGGTGGTCGCTATCGCACTGGCTAACCGCATGGCCCGGACGATCTGGGCGCTGATAAGGCGGGGCGACAGCTACCGGAACACCATGGCTTGAGACGATAAAGAACGGCCAGGCAAAGAACGGCCAAGCCGGTCGCGAACCGGCAGGCCCAGAGATGGTGAGGCGCAGCGTGAGGTGATGGCACAGGGACGGTAAGAAGCGGAACGGGATACCCAGTTCGGACCGGAGCACCTCGAAGTGCGTGCCATTGATCGGGACCCGCCCACCGGCTGACTTCATCAGGGCGCGCAGCCGTAAAACCGCTGCACACACAGACGCCGAATACATGGCCGCGACCGACCAGATTGCCGGACCCGAACAAAGCTCTTGCCAAGGGGCCATCCATACACGGTCCGAGAGAACCCGACAATGCGGTGGCCAACTCTTTTTTGGAACGAAAGCTGAAGCCTTGGGGCGGGAAGTGAGGCGCGGCATGATCGAGCCGGACCACCCGGATCTGTCGATCGGTCAGCAGTGCAAGCTACTGTCGATCGCCCGCTCATCCCATTACTACGAGCCGAAGGGTGAGACCGAGCAGAACCTCGGCCTGATGCGGCAGATCGACGAGCGTCCTTCGGACCTGGAGACCCCGTTCTTCGGCGTTCGGCAGCCTCTCGGGACATTCCTGCGGAATGCCCTGCCGGCCAGTGGATGACCTGGCATCTGCGTAACGACGGACACCTTGTGAACGAGAAGCGAATACGGCGGCTGATGCGCCTTATGGGTTTGATGCCGATTTACCAGAAGCCCAACACGAGCAGGCCAACGAAGAGGCACAAGACCTATCCCTACCTGCTGAGAAGCCTGCGAGTAGAACGCCCAAACCAGGTCTGGTGCTCGGACATCACCTATCTGCCCATGCGGCGAGGGTTCCTCTACCTCGTGGCGATCATGGACTGGCACACCCGCAAGGTTCTGTCCTGGCGGATATCGAACACCTGGAGGCCGACTTCTGCGTCGAAGCGCTGAACGAGGCCATCCACAAGTTCGGCCCGCCTGAGATAATGAATACGGATCAGGATCCCAGTTCACTTCTTTCGCTTGGACGGACCGGGTCCGCCGCTCGGGCGTGCGGATCTCGATGGATGGGAAAGGCCGTTTCCTCGACAATATCTTCATTGAGAGGTTGTGGCGCACCCTGAAATACGAGTGCGTCTACCTTCATGCCTGGGAGACGGGATCGGAGACGAAGGCGGCGATCCGGAAATGGATGACCTTCTACAATCACCAGCGCCCTCACTCAGCCCTCGGCGGCAAGCCACCGGCGCTGGTCTATTGCCAGAGAAATGATATCAACCAACCCGATCAGCAGGTGCAACGAGTAGCTTAAATTACGCCAGTTCCTATCCAAAAGATGGGGAGTAGCTCAGTCAAATGGTTACTCGGCGACCGGGGCTACGATGCTGACTGTTCCGAGAAGCCCTGCAAGACAAAGGGATACGCGCTTGCATCCCGGAAGCAAACAACGCAAGGCCCCCGTCAAATACGACAAGCGCCGCTACAAACGCCGTAACCGCCCCTCTCGTGACATTGCTATGCAATGCACTGCCGGCAGCGATGCGATATCATGTTCGGCAGGCTCAAGGACTGGAGGCGTGTGGCAACCAGATACGACAGATGCCCCAAGGCATTCTTCTCGGCCATCGCTCTCGCCGCACTCGTCATCTAATGGCTGTGAAACTCAATGAGTCCAGAGCCTAGGGGGTTTGCCGTCATTTGAATTGAGTAGCCGTTCATGTCCGCCACGACGAACGTCCGTTCTCAGCGCTTCCTCCCAACGTCCCGCGCAGTCGCGGGGAGAACCGAGCACTCGCAGCGAACTTCAGGGAGGTCCGGCGATTCTGTCGCACGCGAGCCCGCACGCCTTTTGCTTTTTCTAGTGGATAATAGGGTTTGGGAATGTGGGCCGCTGCCTGACGATGAGGCCTCTCAATCGACAGACAGGAGGTTCCCATGACGGACGAGAGAACGACCCGCTGCGCGAGCGAATGATCGAGGGCATGGGTATTCGCGGCATGGGCGAGAAATCCCAGAAGGCGCATATTCGGGCGATCAAGGATTTTGCGTCCTTTCTCGGTCGCTCGCCGGACACGGCCACGCCAGACGATCTGCGCGCCTACCAGCTTCACATGACCGACACCGGGGTCACGGCCAGCACGTTCAACGTGCGGATTGTGGCGCTCCGGTTATTCTTTGGCATGACTTGCGGGCGCGAGGACATGAAGCGCTACATGCAATTCCGCTCGCAGCCGCGGAATCTGCCCGTGGTGTTCAGCTTCGAGGAGGTGTCCGACATACTGATGGCGGCACCCGGGCCGGCCTGAAATATCGCGCGGCTCTCAGCATCTCCTACGGTGCCGGGCTCAGGGCTGCCGAGGTCTGCAATTTCAAGATCGGGGACATCGTGCCAGAGGCGCGTCTCCGACACGACAGCGACCGCATGCTGATCCATGTCGAGCAGGGCAAGGGGCGGAAGGACCGCAAGGTCATGCTGTCCCCCGGCCTACTCGCTCTCCTGCGCGACTACTGGCGCGAAGCGCGACCCGAGGGCTGGTTGTTCCCGGGCAAGCCGAAGATCAATCCGGTCTCGTCACGGCAATTGAACCGGGCCTTCACGTCGGCCAAGACGATGCCCGGGGTCAAGAAGGCTGCCACCCTGCATAACGCTGAGGCACAGCTTTGCGACCCATCTTCTGGGAGGCCACACGGATGTCCGGGTGATCCAGGTCTTGCTTGGTCACGCCAAGCTGACGACGACGGCGCAATACACGCATGTCGCCACCAAGACGATCCGCGACACGGTCTGCCCCTACTATATATACTGGCCAAGCTGCAGGATCACGCCGTGAAGCGAAGTCTGGGTGACCGGGCGCGGGGTGCCCGGCCGACGCTGGAGATCGCTGACATCTTTCGTTCCCATGGTCCTGCGTGGCGGCAGGCCAATGTCGGGCACTTCAGCCTGTCCCAGCTCAAAGTGATGTCCACTGCCCGATAGTGCATTGCGCAGCAATGTCACGAGAGGGGGCGATCGAAGCCTGCCGGACCGAGGCGCTCGGCGGGCATGTAGCGGGCTGCGCCAAATGCGGCCACCATCACATCGCCTACAATTCCTGCAAGAACCGGCATTGCCCAAAGTGTCAGAGCCGGCGGCGCGCGACTGGATGGCGGCGCGTGCCGAGGACCTTCTGCCCGTCGAGTTTTTTCCATGTGGTCTTCACCCTGCCAGCCGGGATCGCTCAGATCGCCTTCTGGAGTGAGCCATCGTGTCGCCACGGGTTCGAGACCGATGGCGAACAAGGCCATCTGTGGCATGCTGTTCCGGGCGTCCGCCGAAACGGTCACGACCATCGCAGCCGCCCCCAAGTGGCTCGGCGCCCGGATCGGCATGACCTGCGTGCTGCACACTTGGGGATCGGCGTCGTGCTGAAAGCACGCCTCCGGCGTGACCCCACCACCCACACATCCACATGATTGTGCCGGGCGGAGGGCTCTCGCCGGACGGCACCCGCTGGGTCGCCTGCAGGCCGGGTTTTTCCTGCACGTGCGGGTGCTGTCGCGCCTGTTCAGGCGCTGTTCCTCAACGGGCTGCTGGCGCTTTATGCCGCTGGGGAATTGGCCTTCTACGGCGATCTCGAAGGACTGACAAAGACGAATGCCTTTGCCGCCTGGCTCGCGCCGTTCCGCAAATCCGAATGGGTCGTCTACGTCAAACCGCCCTTCGGCGGGCCTGAGGCAGTACTCGCCTACCTGAGCCGCTACACCCAACGCGTCGCGATCTCGAACCATCGCCTGATCAGCGCCGACACCCAGACTGTCGCGTTTCGATGGAAGGACTACCGCGTCGAATCCGGCGACCGGCAGAAGGTCATGCGCCTGTCCACGTCGGAGTTCATCCGCCGCTTCCTGATGCATGTCCTCCCCGACAGGTTCCATCGCATCCGCCATTACAGCCTGCTGGCCGGTGCCACCCGCAAGGCCACCATCGCCCGCATCCTTGGCCTGTTGGGGCAGCCGGCGCCCGAAATGGAAGCGCAGGACCCGAGGGCGCCCGCACCTCTCACCCTGCGCGAGCCGTGCCCATGCTGCGGTGGCCCGATGCGCATCATCGAAATCCTCCGTCGCGGCCAGAAACCGATGTCGCGCACCCACCACGGACGCAGGCCGCATGACAAACCTCCAGTCTCTGCCACGATCAAAACTCCGGATCTCACGCCCGTTCCGGACCGGCTCAGCCATGCCTCACGCAGTGTCACGCCCGCAAACCGCCGACGAAAGGCGCCGCCCGCGACCGCACATCATCAACTCGGCCGATCAGGGCGCTTTTTTGCGACGTTCGATGTCATTCGAGCCGTCAGCCACGCCGCATCGGCGCTGGAAACCTCAGCGCACTTTCCACATAGACAGCACCTGGCCACCGCGGCTTCCACCTTGGGAGGATTTTCAACGCGGGCCGACCACTCGCCAAGCGGCACCGTTGCACCACGGCCCACATCAATAATCCTTCACCAGTCCGGACACTCGCCAAGATAGTCATCGCTGTGGCGCAAATTCCCCCGAACCGGCCTTTCGCATCCAGGCGCTCTTGCGCAAGAGCAGACCGTCATCCTGAGGCCGCGCGCTGAGCACGTGTGCGATTTCTTGACCGTTCGTCAGGAGCTTCACACGGCACATCAACGCTCAAGACCACTTCTCGGAGCGCCGGAGCTCGGCCTTGCAGTCATCACCGCACTGCCGCCACAACAGGCGGCAGCGCGGTTACCTTCAGCCGGTGTGAGTCCGCGTCGGAGACCTTCTCCAGCCAGGTCACCGGCGTGCCGTCAATGCTCTCCTGAATGGCTATATGCGACATGGCAGTATCGGGAGAGGCGCCGTGCCAGTGTTTTCTCGTCGGCGGGAAGAAGACCACGTCGCCCGTTCTGACCTCTTCGATCGGGCCACCTTCTCGCTGCACCCGGCCGCGGCCAAAGGTGATGATGATGGTCTGTCCCGCCGGGTGGGTGTGCCATGCGGTGCGGGCGCCGGGCTCGAAGGTGACATGGGCACCGCTGGTGCGGCCCGGGGCGTCGGCCTGGAACATGGGGTCGATCCGCACGGTTCCGGTAAAGTAGTCCTCGGGACCGGGGGCGGAGGGCGTGCTGCCAGCTCGGATGATCTTCATTGAATGTCTCCGTTGGTGAGGCGGCGGTGTCGTGGCCGCGCCGCAGAATTCAGTCTGCGCGGCCCTCGAACACCTGCCGCGCCACGGGCATCGCCGAGAAAACCCTGGGCCAGCCCGCGTAAAGGCAAGATGCGAGAGCATCGCGCCTGCCTCTTCCTGTGTCAGCCGTTGTCCATCGCGCGGTTCAAGTGAAAGGTCATTTGCTCTGGTTGACCGGCGGCGATCAGCGCCGCAACGGTGACCATGCTGCGGTCGCGGGGCGCAAGGGCCGGGCGCAGCCAGAGGTCGTTGAACAGCAGCTCGCGCGTGGTGTCGACGACGCCGGGGCTTACGTTGGCGAAATTGGACTGAACCGTTTCTCCCGCGCGGCCTCGGCCTCTTCGTCCAGCGGCAGGAGATCAGGGGCGAGAGCGGGCAGGTCTTCAGCGGTCACGCCACGCGCGTCATAGACCGGGGCCATGGCCTCGGCGGCTGCGGTGGCGTTGCCCCAACCGGTGTAAAAGGCGAGATGGGTGATGGTTTCCGACAGTTCGGCCGGGGTCACGCCCGCGTCGAGTGCCAGTTCGGTGTGTGACGCCCAAGCAGTCCGCCTCATGGCGTGTGACCAGCGCCGCGAAGGTCACGAGCGCGCGGTCGCGCACCGAGAGCGCCTCATCGGTCCAGACGGAGCCGAAGAGATCTTCGGTGGCATAGGCGGCGAGAGCCGGCGCCACCGTGTCGACGGCGGTCGGGAGGGTTTGGGAAACGTCCTGTGCCGAGGCGGCGGTGCTCGCGAGTGCGAAGACGGAGGCAATGATCCGGGTTTTCATGGTAGCATCCTTAGTATCGGTGAGTGGCGAAGTGGCGGGACCGGTCACACCAGTCTCCCGTTGCAGGCGTTCAGTCTCAGCTGCCGTAGTCCTCGTCGGAGACCATTCCCCCCAGGTCACGGCGGAGCGTCCTGAGCGGCCTGGATCGCGTAGTGAGTGACAGAGGTTCCTGCCGTCGCGCCGTGCCAATGGTTCACGCCCGCCGGGGCGAAAACCACGTCCGCCGGTGCGCATCACCTGCTTTCCCGGCCTTCTTCCTGTACCAGCCGGTCCCCGCCGTCACGACGAGGTATGGCCCACCGGATGCGTGTGCCAGGCCGAGCGTGCGCCGGGCATGAAAGTCACCTCACCTGCGCTGACTTCGTTCATGTCGGGGCCGAAGACCGGCGCGACGAAGACCGTGCCGGTGAAGGTCTCGGGGCTGCCGATCTGGCCACCCCGCTCCAGAGGCGTG
>JALQPE010001234.1:0-14483 GCA_030407315.1 Asparagopsis taxiformis | reverse complement strand
AGAATTCTAATGCATAGTGGCCGCCTCCGAGTAGCGACACGATAGCAAATTTCTTTTTACCGGTAAGAGACCCCGCCAACTCTATTCCTTTTATTGCATGTTCAAAGTGTTGACGGGTAGAGACAAAGGGATCGAGATTTGAGATGGCGCCCAGCCGTAACGGACATATTAATCTGATTCCATTCTGTCTGATCACATTCACCTCCTGGTCGGAGAAATGAATGACAGCAAGATGATGAACGCAAACAACGGGGTACCATTGGATCACCAATTTCAATGACGCGGAATCTTTCATTCGCACTATGCTGAATAACACTGGCCCGAACATAAGGCCCCATGAATTCATCAACGAAACGGAAAAAGTTGTCATCTGCAGCTGCCTGCGGACGAAGTTGAGAGCGGGCCGACGCGCTGCGTAACAGAACCTGGCAAGTAAGTAGGTTGAAATCTCCTGCTGAGAACGAAGCCCTGTTTTTTTGAAATACGGCTCTCAGGTGTGTTTTTTTCGTTTCATAGGAAACGTTATCTTCGTTAGCCGCCTTTTTCAGTGATTGCCCGACAATCAACTGAAGCAGTGTGCGACGCTCCGATTGCGTCATTGCCTCTTTTGGAAAAAGCATCCGAAGTAATTCGGAAAAGTAGTATTCACTGATTATCAGCAACTTGCCCGACAGGCCATCGGCTGTATCGCAGATTTTAATCACGGCATCATCAGTAGTGAGTATGCCCCACTCAGTATGTCCTCTCGACCCCTCCAGCAATTCGGATAGTTGATCTGAACAACCTGCAGGTGTGCAGGTAATTGATGAATGTCAAACAAACCGTCCTGATATTCCGCAACGTAGGGGCGTAACTCCGGCGTGTTAAGGTCGGTGACTTCGCACCAGGAGGCGAACTCCACAGGATCGGATGCAGGCAGAGTTTGCAGAGCTGCTGTTGCCAGCGAGTATTCTTCCGAATTCATAGACGACATTATTTTAACTGCACTATTTCTAAAGCAAAATAATCCTGGAGCTAAATCCTCCCGGAGCTAGATACCAGCGTGTTAACTCCCCTCTTTACTCTATCCCTGACGAGCCAGGTTTTTCTGGCTATACAGGCCCCGGGAGGTCCTCGCAAGCCCCCAGATTCTCGCACAAGAAAAAGGTACTTTGAATAGTGTAGTAACAAACGGGCTGGCGTGCATCGGGAAACTGAACACACAGACAGTCGCTGCTCGCCTGTCGAGCTGACTCATCAATTGAGAACACCCACGGCCCCCAACGCAGCAGTGGTTCGACTGCTGCCCGGCATCAATGATCTTTACATAACCGGAACGGCTACATTACCCACATATGGGGGGCGAGAAAATGTGGCTATAGCCCGTGCACATTCAACTTACGACCATGCCGCCAGAGGCGAGCAACAGCCACAAAATAGAGGAGAGTTAAAAACATCAGACGACGACGTCTTGCCCTTCAGTGTGCCGATGTAACATGAATGGCATAATGAATGGCAGAATATATGGTAAAAAGGAAATTGGCAAAAACAAACAAAATCAGATCACTACAGATACCCGTAGGATCGAAGCCGGTCACAGTTCGACAAGGCGTCCCTGCCAGTGTCTGACTTTCCAACTTCTTCACCGGCAACCCTATGGACAGAAAATATCTGTCCGGGCCGCTTTCAATCCAAAACACATGGATTTGGCTCCGGCTATCGCCGGCTGTGGACGTATCTAAGCACTACGACTAAGTCTCGCTGATGAACCCGAATTGATCCCGATACTTCCCCAGGTACCATCCTTCAATATGTTCCTTGCAGTTTTGAGAGGCTTTAACCCTTTAGCCAGAATTTTCACCTTCAATGACCTCTGCTTGCCCACCAGTTTCTCCATGCGCTCAATATTTGCGGCATCTAATTGTAATGCTTTGTCCACCCATCTCAGCATTTCTTTATTTAATACCGTACGATCAAACGGATATTTTTTCTTAAAAACTAAATTTTCCGGAACACGACTGGCCACACCGTCAATCAAACCAATGTCAACAGCATCCTGAGCCTTAAACAACTTGCCCTGCTGCAGGAACTCATCAGCTTTCTCCTGAGTACCCAATAACTCCCTACAAAGCCAGTGACCACCATGGCCCGGATACAATCCAAACCGACTCTCCGGAAAACCCACTGCAACCTTATTGCTGGCCGCAAAGACGTACTGTCCGGCCAATGCCGCTTCTAAACCACCACCCAGGCAGTGACCTTCCAGATGAGAGATCGTTATAATGTCCTGAGATATTTCTCGCTGCATCTCCATTGCATCCAGACACAAATGGGAGTAGGAGACTAACGCTTCTCTGTTCTTATCCTTGATCATCTGCGTGAAAAACTCCAAATCACGCCCAGATGATGGAATTTCGGAAAATGAGATTTAATTATCAACCTCTTATGCAAACACCATCTACAACATAACGGTTATTGATCAGAGTTTTCTGTATATCCAATATTCCCTGAAGCAAGTTCATGGAGAAATTCGGTACATCACCAAATTTAAAATATACGTAGAGATCAGTTCCTTTCAATCTGACCTGATATCACGATTACCTAACTTATTCATACTTCCCATCCGTTTTTAAACTGTGTACTGTTAAGCGAACTACTCATAAATCAATATCATTCGACAATCGATGAACCTCCCGTCACCCGCAGGCTGATGAAATTCACTGAATGCCAACGCACTCAATTCCCAGTGCGGACTGAATAATCCGGGTAAGACGGGCAGCACGGTAATTCAGGACTGCTTTTTTCGCCTCACCCAATGGTAGAGCCGGATTAAACGCGGAACTGTTTCACACCAATTTTCAAATCAATGCACAAATTTGGCAAGCACCAGTTAAGCACTCACTCCCAAAACCACACTCCGGGTGTGTCACGTTAAGCACGCTTATGTGCATCCCGCTCAGGCGATAAGCCGGAAAGGCACACTAAAGCGACTGGCTGATTGTTTTCCTACCGTGCCAGTCCCCGTTTTAACAGCTTGTGTCGACCACGATTTTCAGGTCTTATCAAATAGCGCACGAGTTGCCTGCTGCACCGGTTCAATCAGTGACTCCTGCTGGCGTTGACGCACCAGATCAATGCGCTCCGGGTTGTTCATTCGAACCGGATCGCCAGTGTCTACACTCGGGTTGGGGGCGTATTGAATCAAAAGGCTCGCCAGTTCCGCTGCCTGCTCACCGCGCAGTACTTTGACAAGCTCCAGCGCCAGGTCAATTGACGCCGATACACCTCCCCCGGTAAAACGCCTGCGCTGATGATCGAAACTGCATCGATCATAGCTGGTTCTATTGACGGACAGTTGCGGAAAACTCGTCGAGTGTTTCGACCAGGCTCCAGTAGGTAGTCAAGTCAGTGCAGCCATCCAGTTCTCCTGCGGCGGCCAACAGGAACGCCCCGTTGCAGACTGAGCCGCTCCATTGCGCCTGAGCAGCAGCTCGTTTGATAAAACCCTGATAGCCCGCCTCGGTCATATACGTTGCAATGCTCGCACCGGCACCACCTGGGACGAATAAAATATCGATGTCCGGGTGGTTGTCGAAAGTGCCATTTGGATTGACAGTAACGCCTTCCGAAGTGGGCACCGGTTCATCGGTAGCCGCCAGCCACAGCGGCTTGAAGCCCTGTGCAAATGCGAATACCTGTGTGGCACCGGCAAAATCCAGTAGTGTGTTATACGGAAAGAGCGGCATTGCAACCACCATGTCCTCAGTGTCCTGCATGTAGACTCCCTTTTTTTGAGTTTATTGTTTGCGCTTTCGCTGCAGACTGCAGTAGTGATTTTGCACTGACCAGTATGGCAGATCGACAGGCTCCACGATCGCATCGAGCTCCCGTTTCAGTACTGACGTCGAATCGTTACTAAAGATGTCATCATGTCTCTGCGCACTAAATCCATTGCGCAGCGAAGTGCTGAAATTCGGTTGCCGGACTGGCACGCAGTCTCGTAAGCCAGAGTCATCACATCGCCGCTGCTTCGACTTTCGTGCGCACGCGCATAGCCCTTATTGATCAGGCGGGCGTATATTCGCAGCAGTTCGGCGTGTGCCCAGGCACCACCACCGTCTGCAATATGATCGAGCCCGGTGGCGGTAATTTCCAGCGCGTGATCGAGCTTTCTCTGATGCGAGAAGCGTTCTCGCCAACAGTGCATGCCAGACACCTTTCCAGATCCGGTTACCGATTGCCTCGGTTGCATTCAGGCATCGGGTTAAAAGTGATTCAGACTCTTCCAGTTCACGGTGGTGATATCGCAGCGCACCTCTGAGTCCCATCTCCACATGCACCCATGCGGTCATGGTTTCATGTTGTAGTGCCTCGTGTATCAGGATGTGCCAGCGCGCCAGTCCTTCGGCATCCCCGGTCATCTCTGCCATTAAGCCCAGGTGCCCGCCGGTGAAAGCCCGCGCCAGCCCATGGTTGAGTTGCTCGGTACGCTCAAGCGCCTTTTCCGCCGCCGCCCGGCCACGACACATTCGCCCTAACGTGTTATGACCTATAGCCAGGTTGACGTGGGTCGCCACCAGAAAATCCTGTCCGTAGGTAAAACCGAACTGGTTGGAGGTTTGCTCGTCGACTCTTTCAAGCACGCATTCAAGATCGCGGCAACCCTGCTCCGGTTGTCCGTGCATTACCCGTACAGCACCGGTGAGCCTTTGCCCCAATGCCTGCATCAGACTGTTGTTGTTTCACCGGCGAAGCGAACAACTTCTTCAGCCTGTGTCAGCGCATCGGCCATCATGCCCCGGTTGAGATGTCGCACCCAGCGGGCAAATAGCAACGGATATAAATCGACGGCCGCCTCGAGTTGCTGGTAGAGCGGTATCGCCTCAAGGTAAAGCGCCTCCAGATTTTCAGTGCTATAGCCCTCAACCGTAATCAACGGTGTAATTTTGAGCGTCAGCAGTTCAAATCGAAGTTGTTCGTAATCATCGTCTTCGGCAAGTGTATCGAGCGCCTCGAGTGCGGTACCGAGCAGGCTCAGCGCTTCCTGCATGGCCGAGCGGTTACGAGCCTGCTCCGCGGCACGTTGCCAGTATTCGATCGCCTCTCTTTGTCGACCGGCTTTATCCAGATGGTATGCCAGCCACTCCGGCTGATTGCTCACTGTAGCCGGAAAGCCCGCAATCAGTTCGTCTGCAATGCGCCCGTGCAATTGCCGACGTCTGCTGTCGAGCAGACTGTGATAGGCGGTTTCCTGAACCAGCGCATGATTAAAAACATATAAGACATCCGGTGCACGCCTGCGCTCGGTGATCAGGCCGGCGTCAATCAGGCGGCCCAGCCCGGACAACAATTGTTCATCGCTGATCGCGGCAACTGCTCTTAACAGGTCGTGACTGAACTCGCGGCCGATCACAGCCCCGGTCTGAGCCAGATCTTTTACCGTAGCAAGACGATCCAGTCTGGCCATCAGTGAGTCCTGAATCGTCACTGGTATCGACAGTGAGTCAAGCGGTGATTGCAGCGCAAAGCGATCACCGTGTTGCTGCAACAATCCCGATTCGATGATCGTGCGCGTGAGCTCTTCGACAAACAGCGGCACACCATCAGTTTTAGCCAGAATTGCGGCCACCACCGACTCCGGCAGAGTACGGTCCTGACACACGGTTTCGATAATACCGTGACAGTCGGTGTGCTTGAGTCGGGAGAGTGTAATACGTGGCGCATCAGCCACCGCATCAACTCGAATGCCGTGACCCTCACGACTGGTTAACAGCAGCAGTATCGGTAAGCCATACAACTGTTCGATCAACGCTTCAATTAACGCAGAACTGCTTGGGTCAATCCACTGTGTATCTTCAAACACCAGAAGCAACGGATTGTTGCGCGCCTCGTTGACTAACAGGGCGGCTATAGCGGCGATTGCGTCGCTGGTTCCACTGCCTGCGTTATTACCCGATTCACCGACCGTGGTTTCACTATCAATGGACAGGAACTCCGACAGCACATCGAGGTGTGCCTGACTGTGGCTACGAACTGCCTGATCAGTTGTCGGCAAAACGCCAAGCGCTGTTGCGAGCTTTTTCCGCTGTTCAAGCGGATTGTCGGTCACTGCGATACCGGCCAGTCGCAACAGGCGGCTGGTTACCGGATACAGCGAAGAACTCGAATGCCAGGCCGAACACTGAAAAGAAAACACACGGTGCTCACTGTCTGCAACCGCTTCACGCAGGCTGCGGATCAAACGGGACTTCCCGATACCCGCCTCACCCCGAATATCTACAACCGTACCGGCTCCGCCAACCGCCGTGTGCCAGTATCGCAGCAAAACCGATTGTTCAAACTCGCGGCCCCACATGGCAGCATCTGTCCGCTGCGGGTGATATCAAAGCGGCTGTCACCGGATAACTCACCGGTTGCCTGCCACACCTGAATGGGCTCATCGAGACCCTTAACCTTTTGTTGCCCGAGCGGTTCGAATTGAAATCGACGCTCAGTCAACCGATGTGTCGCGCTGGAAACGACAGTCTCACCCGCTTTGGCGAGGCCCTGCAGTCTCGCTGCAAGGTTTGGTGTTCCGCCCAGTGCTGTGCTCTGTTGCGTTACCTGCTGCCCGACGATGTCACCCACCACAACCGGACCGGTCGCAATGCCAATTCGCGCCTTTAGCCCATCGGGTAATGCATTGCTTGCCGCGATTGGCAATTTTCGACTGAGTTGCTCCAGTGCCCGATGTATACGAAAGGCTGCCAGCACCGAGCGCTCGGCGTCATCCTCGTGCGCATGCGGATAGCCAAAGTAGATCAGCAGTCCATCGCCGAACAACCGCGCAACATTTGCCTCGAATGGTGCAACCGCCCGTGTGCAGGCGTCCTGATAGGATCTCAGTACGCCGCTGTAGCTTTCGACATCCAGTTGGGAAGACAGGCCGGTTGAATCCACCAGATCGCAGAACATTACCGTCAGTTGCCGATGTTCGGCATCCCTCGGGCCGGGCTTAACGGTTGCAGAGTCCGGCTGTGCTTCGTCGCCGACGGGTGCACGGTCAGGGGACGTTGCTAAAGGTTCAGCCAGCGCCCGTGCCGCAGCCTGAAGCTTACGCCTGTGCCCCAGTGACAAACCGAGCGATTGCAGATCTTCATCAGTCAGGTGTGGAAGCACTGACAGATCGATATCGTTCTCCACGAAAACCGTTTCGTAGCGCGAAAGATCGTGTGTGGCGAGCCAGCCAGCTAAATCACTCATTAGAAAATAGTGGTCACCACGAACTAAAAATCCTTTTGGTCGTGTTAATGCCTGGCAGCGTAAATACCGGTCAGATTGCAGCCGGGCTGGTATATCGCAGACAAATCTGCAAACAGATCGGAATCAGCAGGATTTATACATCGATGCCTGTACCCGGGCAACGGTAATAATACCGTTGCCATCTGACGCGAGGGCCGGCGCAATCAACGCACTCAAGCTCACAGCACAATAAGTCAAGTGTGCGTTACCTGTTGATGGTATTGCCCCCGTCGGGAATCTACAGCAAAGCCTGCATTGCTATCAGTTCTTTAGTCAGAAAATCACCGAAACGGCGAACGCGAAAACCATTTTTTACCAGCGCCTGTCCACCTTGGTTCAGTTCACCTTCGTTCATGTATTCCCTGGTTAACCCGAACCCTTCTCTGCTGAAATTTCGCTGCCGAATTTCTTCAGATTCCCGTTACCAGGAATGGTTGACAATATTCAATAAGTACGTACCATTATCCTATGGTACGGATAGCGATTGACATTGGCGGTACTTTTACCGACGTGGTGGGTCACTCCGGGGGGAAATTCGACTCAGCAAAGGTATTAACGCAGTCTGCCCGGCCGGAAGAGTCAGCGCTGGAGGGCCTGAAGCGTCTGCTACAAAAGATGTCTCTCACCGCAGCGGATATAACCGGCATTGTCCACGGCACAACGCTCGCCACTAACGCACTGATTGAACGCCGGGGTGCACGCACGGCGTTTGTCACAACTGAAGGGTTTCGCGATGTGCTGGAGATGCGTTATGAAAAGCGTTTTGATCAGTACGCACTGGATATCGAATTTCCGGAACCATTGATTCCGAGGCCCCTGCGGTTAACTCTGCCGGAGCGCACGCTCGCCGACGGCTCCATTTCCAAAGCGCCGGAGCTGGAAGACATAGAAAATCTTGCCACCACGCTGCAACAGCAAGCGGTCGAATCGGTTGCCATTGGCTTTTTACACTCCTACAAAAACCCGACAACGAATTACAGGTGGCCGAATCACTGAGGCAACTACTCAATAACGACGTCACCATTTGTACCAGCGCGGACGTGGCGGGTGAAATCAGAGAGTACGAGCGGTTCTCTACGGTCTGTGCCAACGCTTACGTCCGGCCGTTGATGTCAACCTATTTGCAGAAACTGCTACAGCGGTTATCAGCGCTCGGTTTTGACGGCTCTTTTCTGATGATGTTATCTGATGGCTCTTTAACAACGCTCGATAAAGCGATGCGGTTCCGATACGTCTTGTCGAAGGTGGCCCGGCCGGTGGCGTGGCACTGGGTGCACAGGTAGCAAACCAAATCAGCTGCGACAAACTTCTATCGCTCGATATTGGTGGCACCACAGCGAAAATTTGCTTTATCGAAGATGCAACACCCAGAACCGCCAGACGATTTGAAATCGCAAGAGCATGGCGTGATGTCAAAGGCAGCGGTTTGCCAGTGCGAGTACCAACCGTTGAACTGGTTGAAATTGGTGCAGGCGGAGGCTCAATTGCGCATATCGACAGATTGCAACGGCTCAGGGTCGGGCCGCGCAGCGCAGGCGCTGCACCCGGCCCTGCTGCCTATGGGCTTGGTGGAACCGACGCCACACTAACCGATGCCCACATTGAACTCGGCCATATAACCGCCGAGGGTTTTGCCGAAGGCATGATAGCGCTCGATACAAAGCTTGCGCATACAACCATAGCAGATAACGTGCAGCGTCCATTGGGTTTTGACAAGTGCGCTGAGGCCGCAGCCGGTGTGGTTGAGCTGGCAGATGAAACGTTGGCCAATGCAGCCAGAGTTCACGCTGTTGAACAGGGCCTTGACATAACCAGCTTCGACTTACTGGTATCGGGAGGCGGTGGCGGTTTACATGGTGCCCGCATTGCCGAGAAGCTTGGTATGCGTCGTGTGATCGTGCCCGACAATGCCGGTGTGGGTTCTGCGGTTGGTTTTCTACATTCCCCGGTGGCGTATGAAATAGGCATTTCAGTATTAGAACCGATGTCTGAAATTAGCCCCGAAATTCTCACTGAGCGATTGCGTCACGCACAAAAAACCGTCACAGATATCGTCGCTGAGGCAGTAGTCGGTAGCAAAGTGGACACAGTGGTACAGGCCGAGCTTCGCTACCGGGGACAGGGTTTGGAGCTGACTTTTACTCTGGACGATAGTGAAGGCTATGCCTCAGCGCTCGAAAAACTGGAGGCAGACTTTAAACACCAATACCTGCACCTCAATGGCTTTGTGCTGGACAACATACCGATTGAATTGGTTGCGCTGAGCGTAAAAGCAACAGAACAACGTGAACAGACCCCGGAGATTCATCCCCCACCAACAGCAAGGCAGCGAAGAACACAATGGACCCGTTAGGCAACCGCACTGTTTTCAGCGTTAAAGATCACTGCATGGTTGACTATGTGGAAGTCCATCGCGAATCAGTAGCCGATGACAAACAACTAAACGGCCCACTGGTGGTGCCGGAAGCGCAGACAACAACACTGGTTCCACCGGCTGGACACTGCAGCGTCTGCACGGCGGTCACCTGCTGTTGAGCCGGGTGTAAACCATGACCACCGCCTCTCAGGTAGTTGCCAGCAACGTTTTGTGGAACCGGCTTATTTCTGTTTGCGAAGAGCAGGCAAACGCTTTGTTGCGTAACGCATTTGGCGCAATCGTCAGAGAGGCCGGTGATCTCTCTGCAGGGGTGTTTTAACGCACGTGGAGAAATGCTTGCACAGGCGGTAACCGGCACGCCCGGACACGTTAACACCATGGCTGCATCGGTTAACGCGATGCTCGACGTGATCCCGGCTGAGACACTAAGACCAGGGGATGCGCTGGTGACCAATGACCCGTGGATCGGTGCCGGGCACGTATTTGACTTTGTGGTAGTCACCCCGGTGTTCAACGGTGAAAAAATCATCGGATACTTAGCGTCCACCAGCCACATAGTGGATGTTGGCGGGCTTGGCTGGTCTGCAGAGGGTCGGTCAGTATACGAAGAAGGGGTGACTGTCCCGGTCATGTTCTTACGTCGAGGTACCGCAATCAATGAAGACCTGCTTGGCATTGTCACTGCCAATTCACGCATTGCGCACGAGGCACGGGGCGATATTCTCTCTTTGATGACTTGCAACGATACGGGTGTTACTCAGTTACAACAACTACTGGCTGAGTACCACCTGTCAGACTTAAATGAATTATCGACGTTTATATTCACACGTACTGAGCAGGCTACCCGCAGTGCGCTGCTGGATGCCCCCAACGGCACCTATACCAACGTACTGGAGCTTGACGGATATAATTCTCCAATCACGCTGAAAGCCAGTATGACAATCAGTGACGGCGCTATCACTGTTGATCTCTCCGGCTCTACCCCGTCGATACAACGCGGCATAAATTGCCCGTTAAACTACACTGCCGCCTACGCCGCATTTGGCATTCGTGCCTTACTTTGTTCAGATATTCCCAACAACCACGCATCCCTTGCTGCGATCAAGATCACCGCACCGCCCGGCCTGGTTGTCAGCGCGGAAAGACCTGCACCGGTAACAGCAAGACATGTTATCGGACAGGCACTTCCCGATTTAATGCTCGGCTGCCTGGAACAGGCAATGCCGGGTAAAGTGTTGGCGGAAAGTGCCGGAGCACTGTGGACGATTTCGTTGTCCGGTGCCGGAGACACCGAGTTCACTTCATTGAATGTGGCTCTTGGCGGCATGGGCGCACGCCCTGGTGCTGATGGTCTCTCCACCACTGCTTTTCCATCCGGTGTCGGTGCGGTTCCGGTTGAAGTAGCAGAAGTGGCAGCACCGGTGATTTATCACAGCAAAGAGTTTGTGCCTGACTCCGGTGGTATCGGACAATACCGTGGAGGCTTAGCGCAACGTATTGTGATAGGTAGCCGACTCGATGAGCCGATGCATCTGTCAGCAGCAGCGTTTGAACGCCTGACCTGCGGCCCTGCGGGTCGACTGGGCGGTGGCGCCGGCACACCCGGTCGAGTGGCAATCAGTGACGGCACAGAGATTAGCGACAAAGGCAACTATCTGGTACCGGCCGGCGAAACCCTGATACTACAAACACCCGGCGGCGGCGGCTATGGTGACCCGCCAATCGCTCTGACACCGCTACAGAAAGGGACATAGCACATGGATTGACCCACACCCCCAGTGATCAACAAGTCAAATAGCAGAACGAAAATACACGGCGTTACCTACATAAACCGAGGAGAGAAAACATCATGAAATTTATCAAGCAACTAGTTTCAGCAACAGCAATATCACTGGCCTGTGCAGCAGGCTATGCACAGGCTCAAACCAAGTGGGATCTCAGTACCGCCTGGGGCGCAGACAACTTTCACGCACAAAATGCAATTGTGTTTGCCGATGCAGTCAGAGAACAAACCGACGGGTCTGTGGATATTACCGTACACCTGTCGGGAGAAATCGGCGTCAAGATAACCGAGAAGTTATCCGCAGTTGAAAACGGCATTGTACAGATGGCGGATATGCTGTTGTTTTTGCAGGCTGGTGAAGCACCGTTTCTGGGCGTCGATACACTCCCGTATCTGATACAGGGACAGGACGAGATGAAAGCCTGGCTGGAGACCGCTGGTGAAAAGTACGATGCAATCTTTGCAAAACACAACCAGAAGGTACTCTACTACGTGCCGTGGCCATCACCGGGTGTGTATACCAAAAACGCAGTAGTCAGTGCAGACGACATCGCAGGACAGCGCATTCGTGCGTTTAATGCAACCTCGTTTGAGTTTCTGGAAAAGCTCGGCGCCGCGCCGGTAGAACTGCCGTTCGGTGAATTGGCTGCCGCCGTTGCTGCGGGTACCGTAGACGGTGCTGCCACATCCACATCTACCGGCGTCAACTCAAAGCTGTATCAGTTCACTCAACATTTCAATCCACTGAATTGGTCTACCTCACCCGATGCTGTAACCGTCAATCTCGATGCGTGGAATGCATTGTCTGACGCTGAGCGGGACACCATTGAAAAACTGGCCAACGACATGGAATCACAGTTCTGGGCTGTGTCTGCTGCTGAAGACAGCGACAAGACTGCCGAGCTGGTCAAAAACGGTATGACTGTCTCCGCTGCCGACGACAGTTTGAAAGAGAAGATGGCTGAGGCCGGTAAGTCAATGTGGGCGGCTTTTATTAAAGACGTGCCAGAGTCCGAAAGCATCATCGCCGATTACAGCAAGCGGGTTGGTAAGTAGCCAGTAGCCCTTGGTCAAACTATTGCGGTGTAACCCTGTTAGCGGTTACACCGTGCGCCCTACCCGACGGCACAGCATATCGTGAGCAAATTTCTGAGCGGAATCGATTTCGCATCGCGGTTAGCTGAAACCACGGCCGTTGCGTTAATTTACGGCTATTGCGTATTGATGCTGGCCGAGGTAGTCGCACGATCACAAGCGCAAAGCCTTGCCTATTCATGGGAATACAGTCAATACGCAATGGCTGCAATCTTTGCACTCGCCGCCGGCCCTGCCATACGCAGTGGTACGCATGTACGTATCTCGTTAGTTACTGACTACTTACCAACCAACGTGCAACGATGGGCAGACCTGTTGGCGAACACCGTGGCCATTGTTATCGCACTGGTGATGGCCTGGGCCATGTGGGTGAAGACCGGTCAATCATTCGAGCGCAACATAGTCGCCACCACCGTCACCAAAACGCCATTGTGGATACCACAGGCGCTGCTACTCTGGGGATTGACGCAACTGGTACTCGACCTGACAGCAAGGCTCATACGGCGCGCCCGGAACACACGATGTGAATGGCGTGATGCCTCAACCGAACCCGATGCGGGGTCAGGCGATGGTTGATATCGCGCTGGTCACACTACTACTCTTTATCGGATTACTGGCTGGTTCCGTCTGGATTGGCCTGTCACTGTTTGCCGTCGGGTACGTGTTGTTGAGCATCTTTAAACCCAATATCCCGATGGACATCTATTCAAGCGGTTTGATTTGGGGCTCTCTGATACCCAAGGCCCTGCTGTCGCTGCCACTGTTTATTCTGATGAGCGAGTTGCTGGTCAGTGCACGTATTGGCCGCTCTTTGTTTTCGGGGTTGGCTCCTGGGTAGCTCGTCTGCCGGGAGGTCTGATCCATGTCAATGTAGTCGGATCCACATTGTTTGCTGCTGTGTCCGGGTCCTCTGCAGCCACTACCGCCATTGTCGGCAAAGTCAGTCTGCCGGAGCTTGCTGCACGCGGCTATGATCGCAGCCTGTCGATGGGGTCGCTCGCCGGCGCCGGGACACTAGGCTTTCTAATACCACCGTCCATCATTATGATTATTTACGGCGTGGTAGCGGACAGAGCATTCTTGAATTGTTCATTGCCGGAGTAATACCAGGCTTGCTGCTCGCTCTGTTGTATATGCTATACATTGCACTCCACCAGACGATGAGCCGAACCGGCCCGGCACAGAAGTCACCCACCAGACATGATCGATTGCAGGGGCTGCGAGACATTATCCCTGTCGCCCTGCTAATTTTCTCTATCCTCGGTGCGCTGTATATGGGCCTTGCCAGTATCAGCGAACTGGCAGCACTCGGTGTGTTAGGGGCCATTATCATTTCAGTATTAAGCGGACAATTTACCTGGTCAGGATTGATACAAGCCGGACGTAGAGCTGTGCGTACCTCAGCAATGATCGGCTTAATCATTGTCGGAGCAGCTCTGCTGAACTCGGCCTTCGGGTTTCTCGGCATTCCAAAAGCCGTGGCTGCTGAAATAGCGGCACTCGGTCTCTCCCCGTTCGCGTTGATTGTGGTACTACTGATATTTTACGCGTTACTGGGCATGTTTCTCGATGGCACATCGATTATCGTGATGACCCTGCCATCACACTGCCGTTGGTCACCGCCGCAGGCTACGATCCGATCTGGTTCGGCATATTTATCGTGGTCGCAGTTGAGATCAGCCAGATAACGCCTCCCATCGGCTTCAACCTGTTTGTAATTCAATCACAAACAGGGGAAAGCATAGCGACTATTGCACGAGCAGCACTGCCCTTCTTTTTATCTTGTGCGGCTTTGCAGTGTTACTGGCGTTGTTTCCCGCAATCGCATTATGGTTGCGGGCACCTTTCAATAAGCAGACGGTAGCATGAGTACACTGGGCAAGCGCGTTTTTGAGCAAATATTAGAAAAAATTCAGACCGGTGAGTTGAAGGTAGGTGACAGCCTTCCATCTGAAGTCAACATCGCAT
>JALQPE010001233.1:0-15175 GCA_030407315.1 Asparagopsis taxiformis | reverse complement strand
CCAACCCCAACCCCAACCCCAACCCCAACCCCAACCCCAACCCAACCCCTTAATTAAAAGGCTAGAGGCGAGTGAATATCATTTTAATATCGATAAGCGCAGATGAGACATAATTGATTATATAATATTAATAGCGCAATTGATCAGAATTGATGAGATGCCTCCTTTATGAAAGAGAAATTGGACCTAATTAGACATTAATTATAAAAAGTCAGAATAATACTTCCTCAGTCTTTAAGTCTATCACCATGCTAGGCACAGGCAGCATTGAAAACAGAGAACTGTTGACAAGGCCCAGTGCACGACTCTCCAAGACCAATGGAAAGAGAGTCTTCATCAAGCTAAGCCATGAGCTTGACAAATAAACATCTGGGCTTTCGTTCTCGGGAAACATCACCAAAGACGATGCAGTCAGGGTGGAAAGTGCCCCCCAGTCAAGTGACTCGGCAGTGCAGCAAGTTTCAGTGGTCAATTCTTCTGAAGTGCTGAACAGGAATATACCAGAAATGTCCCTAAATACCGGAGAAAAAGACTAGAATTTAAGCAAACAAGAAACTCTCAATGGCGCCATGAGCCGGGATGAAAACATCAAGGCTCGAAGGTAGCGAGAAGAAAAGAGGGCCCAAATGCTAGAGGAGGAGGAAGAAATGATGTGCAACAGTCACTACTTCGACCTCCATGTCAGCTACCAAGGGAGTGCCCGGAAGTTGAGAAGTGTGGAGAGTCTGGATACAGACAGTGAGGATGTGGAGGATTTCCCGATCAATAGGCTTGCCTATAGTGAGGGACTGTCCAATCACGAATTGTCAGCACTCCCCACCAGTGTCCATAAAGGAGATGAAAAAACATGCCAAATCTGCCTGGAAGACATTGCGGAGGGTGACAGGAAGACCCAGCTGCTCTGTGTACATGCATTCCATGAGTCATGCATCAGAGTGTGGCTCAGGCAGAAGGCAACCTGCCCCATGTGCAAAATGGACATAAGCAAGGAACTCCACCATCAACGAAGGTGAACTTGATGTGTAATAATGTACTATACTTCCCCAATCCTCCACTACTAACTTAGAGCCTCCAGCAATTTCACATAATTGTGAACCTAGACCTACTTTACTGGATTATACTACATTATACGTATGAGTTATCAATAACCAATAATGAATTTCGGACTTGGAGGGTTCATTCTCCTTTTGTTCGATGAATACTTGTTTAAAAGGGTGCAGGTGCCTTGATTAAATTATAAGAATCTAAACCTGATGAGCTCTGCTGAGAACCTGCCCAAGATTTTCGAGGAGGTATAGTGACCTTAACCCAGGCTAAGAAGTCATAGCGCAGCCTGTATCAGTTGCTGGAGATCGGTCGCCATCAGGGTTTCGACAGTTTCTTGAACCGCAAACTGATATGGCCATTCCTGCTTAAATTGAACTTGGACCCATTGGGTGACTCTGGGAACATTGACTGGAAGGAGAGGATGGACCATAACAGCAAGGACTATGAGCAGTTGCAGAAGGATGCCTAGAGATCCCTATCGAGCATGAAGACCTTCCAGGACATCACTAAGTTCCATCTGTACCCATAGGTTAACCTAGACGTAAGAGACAGGAGGCAGTGCTGTCAGTTCTGGACTCGTTCTTCGCTAAGAATAAGGACCTGAGGTACATTCAGGGTTTCCATGACGTGGCTAGCATATTCCTGATCGTGTATGGTAACAATGTGGGGTACTACATGATGGAGCAGGCAGGCAGGGTCTACTTCAGGGACTTCCTCCAGTATGACTTCGCAGCAATGGGGATGACTATCAGTGAGATGGTCTACGACCTGGTGGTCAAGGAAGACAAGGATTTCGAGAGGATATTCGGGTGCTATGAAACCAAGTTCCTGGTGTTCATACTGCCCTGGGTGCTGACCTGGTTCTCCCATGTATTCTCCTCCGTCAAGACCATCAGTCGGATCTGGGACTACATCATGTGCACAGGACCACATGGAGTCATATACCTGACAGCAGCCATGATCCTCACTACCAAGGCACAACTCCTAGCTGAGTGCGAAGAGTTCGATGTAAATGATACATAATCACTCAGGAACCCAACATCCAATGCTTCTACCAGAACCTAGCCAAGAATGAAGGCATCAACATCGAGGCATCCATACAGAGAGCTATCAAAATGGAAACAGAAGATGCTGTGCCCAAAGGACTCGAGTACGAAAAACTCAGTGGATACGAAAAACTGGAAGAGAAGTCCATATTCAGACTAGAGAATTTCTACAAACTCATCGATATCCATCAGAAATTCCATCAGTTCCTCAAGGACAGGGAACAGAGGAAGAGAATGATTAAAACTGCAGTCAAAATCACAGTAGGTGTTGTCGTTGCGGTAGGGGCAGGCATCATTGCATACAAACTAGGGAAGGGTTCTGGAGTCAAAATGGTAGGAGAACTGTGAATGTTAGATAATCATCAATCATATTGAACTTAAATGATAAGTATGCTCAGCAGAAATCTTATTATCATCTTATTAATCTCACCGAAATGAGTAAACTTAGAAATTCTGGAAAGAATCATATATCCCAGATGAATTCTTTCATAACACTTTGTTTATTCAAACTCATATGAACGAGGTGTTAAGGATAATATTTTAGGCGAGAATATGTCATTTGAATATAACACATCTGTCTTGCTCTTGGTAGATTCTAAACCTTTAAGATCATATTACGACTTAAGTCCAGCTTGCGAAGGCTTGGAAGATATCTAACATTTTCCATTTTGACTATGTAGTTTTCTGCTAAATTTAGTTCTTATAGATGCTGCAGACCTTCTACATTCTCAATTCTTCTAATTAAGTTGAGATCTAAGTCAATTAATTAAAGGTTGTTGAGGGATTCAATATTCTATATTCTACTTATTAAGTTTCTGCATAAGATTAGCGATTGGAGATCGAGCATTCACCAAGATTTTCAATTTTTTTAATTTTATTAAAGGAAAGGTCAAGCTTCTTTAGCTTTTTTAACGTGCTTAGATTCTGTATCCTCATTAACAAATTTTTCTTCATGCTTAACTACTCTAGATTGAAAAGACTTTCGAAATTTTTCATCTTTACGATTTTGTTTTAGTTCAAATATAAGCATCTTAGCATTGATAGACCTTCAAGATTGGAAATACTCACAATTTGATTGCGTGGTAAGTCAAGAATAGAGAGTTATCGAAGATATGATAAGTTAGGAACTTAGTTTATGTTACTTTATGCTATATTAAGGAAATTGTACTTAATTTGAAGCTTTTCAGCCATTTAAGGGATCGAATTTCCTTCGGAACAGATTGTTTGTAAATTCGAGTCCCCAAAGGGTAATAAAAAATATTTCGTTCAGCTTCTTCTTTCGCAGGTAAAATACAAAGTATTTTTCCCATACTACCCCTCCTGGCACTCTCAATGACATTAGGTACTCTTTGTCTTTCTGACTGACTTCATCTTCTTCTTCTGCTACTGTGCAAAAGTTCTAATTCTCGGGCTCTGGCTACATCGACTGATGTATATATAAAAAACTTTAAAAATAATGAATCTATGTCTTGTACTCACGACTTGCGTGCCATAACTCTCCTTCTACAGCTGTTAGAAATATAAAATACTCTTTATCTTATCAGTTCGATTTCCTTCCTATATCCGCTCTTAGAGTAGGTTTCGCTCTGTCTTTAGTATTGGCTTTCTCATTAATCACGAATTAGACTTCAAGTCTTCATCGTACGCTCGAACTTAGTTCATGTTTACTGACCTTTTTCCCTTCCATTGCATATTCCTAATATTTCCATGAGTCTTTAATATCGATGCTATTTGATTATAGAATTTAACCGCCCAGTTATATAGTTAGAAAGAGTCAATGGTTGATAGCTTAAGCATTGAAGGGGATGAAATCATTTCAGCTCGAATGTACCATGAGGAAGGGCCTCTACAGGGTCCCATTCTTGTCCGAGAGCCCCCATGAAGTGTAAACAGTGGTGAAGATTCTTGATGTAGCCAAGAGTTTGCCCATTGATGAATTAAAAGTAGTCCAACATTGTGGCATCTGATGACTCCAGCTGTCCTTCTCTGGCTTTCACCTCCTCTGGCTTCTTTGCCCACAAAGTACTGACTCGTTTCTTGAACAGTTGGATGGATTCTACGAACATTCGTCCTCGAGCTGCAATTAAACTGTCGAGAGTCTCTTCAAAGTCAAGGAAGGCTCTGAGCTTTCGATGCTCAATGTCTGCTGCCAACTTGAGTTGTTCCTCCTCTTTCTTGTCTCCCCCTTGATATTCGCGGTACTTGTTGTTTGCCTATTCATATTTGGCCCGCTTCTCTTGTTTGGAGTGCTCCCACTCTCCCTTCAGGCTGTCCTTGATTCGTTGGAGGAACTCCTCGACTGTTTTAAGTCTTTTTCATCTTATTTCACGATCTCTTCTTCAAATTTTTAGACTTTGCTCATCAAGTCTGAAACTTATTTGTCGAGAAACTGGGTAAAGTCCTCCCCGACTTTGACACTTGATAGAAGTTGCTTCGACAGTTCGACCATGGCATAGACTTGTTGGTCCGAAAACAGGAGGAGTTTGGGTTTAAGCTGGAAAACCCGAGCTAAAGTGTCAGCAAAGAACAGGCAAAGGCGGCATGGGTTGGGAAGTTCAAAGTCGTGACATTACCGGAACACCCTCTTTGCCTCTTCTTCTGCCGCAATGGTAGCTTCCTTTAGCTATGGAGTAACTTCAGATGACATTGGAATAATTCAAATATAAGTATCCAAGAGTAATAAATGGTTATATTGACTCAATCAGAAATGTAATATCTGGACATTGAAACTTCTGTTCAGGCGACTTTGCGATGCTTAAAAGTTGATTTTGTATACTTCGAAGCTGGATTAAACTCTGAATTAATCATAAACTGTACATATACTTATATCGCATTGCTAATTCAATTAGAGTAAGTTTTCGATTTTTACAATAGCGTTTTCTGCTAAATTTAATGTATGTAAGCTTGGAAGGTTAAAGATGTTCTCAATTTTAACAATGCGGTTGTACACTAAAATGACAGTTTCTAGATGCAACTTTTCTGCTATATTCTCAATTTTGAGTATTTTATTCATTCCTAGGTTAATTTTATTAGGTTTTGGAGAGTATTAACACCTTAGATTCTTGAGAGTTGATTCGAAAACAAGTTTAACTCACTTAAATTGGTGCATTTCTCGATTCCCTACATTCTTTCGATACGATTGCTGGAAAGGTTAAGCTTTTTCAGCTAGATGAGGCTATTTAGGTTTTCCATTTTGGTCAATCTATTTGTAGCCATATTTAATTATTCTAAGCTGACGAACTTTTCTATATTTTATATTTTCTCAATTTAATTGCATTGTAGATTCAGGCTTTTTAGTGATGGTAACTATCCCATAGGCGAAACATTCTTGAGAGTAGTCTTAGACAATCTAATCTCACGAAGTCGTTTAATTCAGAAAGGTAGGGAGTCCTACTAATCTTAACTTAGTCTATGTAAATGAAGAATCTTACATAAACTGAATTTCTCCAACTGCTTTAAGCATCTTATTTGTTTCGGAAAATAATCATCCGGAAGCTATAATTCCCAAAGGAAAACTGAGGTGATGTCTTTTAGTTTTCGTCTCTTAAGATAGTACACCATAAATTCTTCCCAGGTTTACCCTTTCACCGCCTTGAGGGACATCAAATACTCTTTGTCTTCCCTATCTGTTTAATCCTCTTCCTATATATCCGTTCTTTAAGTAGGTTTCTGTCTTTCTTATTCTCTGTTCATAATATTGAATATAGATCTCTCATAAAAGTCCCGCATTAAATCATCGTATTGTCCATCATAATCATTCTCTTTCCTGCATCGTTGGTTCACTGCCTTCAATTTGTATTGAGTTTCTTTGGCTCTATTCCTTTTATTCCTTTGGTTATTCTTTCTATTCTTCATCCTCCTCTACCTTGACCATCCTTGCACTCTTATCTTGGAGCATTTTCACTGCCTTCATGAACATTGCTACCAATATTGCCTCAAATGCCTTGTGAGATAGATAGGCGATGCGTATTACACTGTAATCGGTCATGAACACATCCATGAAGAAACTGATTTCTAGAAGCAGGGTGAAGAGTAGCATTGCTAGGTGGACTATGTGCACAGTGTATATGGATGAATTCTTCAATACTCCCTTCTTCTCAATGGTGCTATCCTCTGTGAATGCCTTTGCTGCCTTGTTCCATATTCCCATCAAAATGAGTCCATAGAACCTGAAATCAATCAGGAACACCAAGAACTGAACACAGTATGAGATATCCTTTACTGATGCTTCCCCATCTGAGTTCCACTTTCTCTCATGTTTCCTGACCAACTCAGGTGATAGGCAGAAACTGCACACATATTGAATGAGAGATATAGCATTGAGGGATAAGTGAGTGATCAGGAATCCAATCAGGATGGCTCTTACTTACCCTTCACCCTCAACTACGATTAAAAGGATAGTTATGGGAGTTCTCAGGAGTATGGTTAAAGTGTACAGGGATAACTCACTGTTAGGCATCTGCTCCCTTCGGCAGCATAGGATGATAGCGATGATGCAGTAAAATACAGCCAAAATGAGACTGTTTCTTTAATGGAGGGCATATTAATGGAGAGACTCCAGTACTGAACTGTCACTCTGCTCTTAATTTCCATGAGTATTATTGGTTGAAGTAGTTGTATTTCGATAGTTAATGGGGTACTTCCTGTCCTATTGACTGAGCATCTCGAACTGTTCGATGGCGAGTCCATGGATAGTGTCTGCTTCGTATCCCATATATGTCTCCTTGATGTCTTCATTGCCTTCCTTAAGTAACTCTGAGAATTAGTTGTTCTAGCCGTGAACCCATATTTCAACTCTGATGGACCCTACTTCCTCGAACTCCAGAAATAACTCAAACTCAAACTGAATGGAAGGTCGATCATAGATTTCGAGACTAACAAAGGAGAAGTGCCTGCTGTGTTGGTCGGTATAGTTCTGGTTTGAATAAAGAACTGAGTTATCAGCACTGATAGTGCACTCACCACTGTCCAATAATGATGGTCCTGATCTGATGTTGTACTTCCCTTTACTTACCTTGATTGAACTGCGTGAGTTCAGTATTTTGATTTCAACCCTGGATACTTCTGAGTATAGTGAGGCATTCCTGAGTTCGAAACTGACTTAATATGTTGATGTTTCCCCTATTAGGTAGTTCTTGGGGTGTTTGTTGATGTTGAAGTCCTGTTCTGTGATACTCCTGTATGTGAGGTTATTTAGTCTGAATGTGAGTGTCCCTGTTTCATAGTTGTCTGTTTGTTCGTACTCTTCTTGCATTTTTTCCCTGGGGAGTAGCACATTTACCTTGATTTCATTGTCTAGGTGACTGCTCGGACATATGGCTTTGGTGATTCTGAACATGGTAGCCTTATGGGTCTCATTGTATTGGGAGAAGAGTGAGTGTTCCAAAGAGTATGATCGATGGTACAGCCATACACAGTAGTAAGTGGATGACATTCGTTTACTGCAGTCATGGAAGATACTCTTAGCTTAGTATTCCTTCCTATTTATGGAGAACTGGTCAGTGGATACTAAGGATGGGTTCTCCAGTCTACGATCCCAAAAATGGATGTTATCCTCAGCCAAAATGTGCACCAGCTCAGGGTCCTTGAAGTAGTCACTGATCAGCAGGAAAGACAACTCACAAAAATGACCATAGTATTGGCCGGGCTCAGTCCACACATGCACCTACACATCAGTAATAGAGGAGGGAGAAGGGGACACTGAGAGCAGGAGAAAACAGATAGTCAACAGGGTAGACATAGAAGATAGTAAATAATAGCAATCTTCCATCTCAAGGGTATCCCATCAACATCCGTATTGGTCACCTATACCTATGTTCACCCATTCTGATATTGTTGATAAAGTTAATTCTGGTTTAATTGGAAGTAATCACCGAATAACTCAACCATCAGGAACCATTCTGGGGACACTCTGCACCCTCACTTCAATGTGCACCCCTATGTCCATTTCTGATGATATGGTCTGTTCACCCAATTATATACTTGTCCTCTAATAGGACTTTATAAATAGTAAAGAAAGACCATATGCTTTCTCCAAAGAGCACGAGTCTGTACTCATCCCGGACATCGGGTAGCCAGAACCGCCGACCCAGAACCTTCATCAGTATAACATCCAGCAAACCCATGACTCCGAAACTGTCCTTAAACAACAATCAGTTTCGAAACCTGTTCAGGTTCGACATCCCTGATGAGAGTCACACCCACCCACTCAACCAAGTCAACCAAATCAGAATAGAGTCCAGACCCAAGTATAGGGTAGTCAACAAAAAGAAATCAACAAGGAGGAAACTGTCACTATCAATGCAGGGTATCGAAAATGACTCCCTGGTCCAGCTGGAGAGAGAAACTCCAGGCATATGGCCGGATTAAGGAGATTTCTGACACCCATGAAATGATTCTATCTGTACTGTTATTTTAATAGAGAAGACTTCAACAGTGGTCAGGCATGTTCAGTTTAAAACAGTCACCTTCAGACATTACTGTAACTTGGATAGCAGAATAAAATATCATTAGAAAGACAAGCACAAATGAAGGAGAAGTAATAGAGAAATGTAGGGTTTGTCAAGAGAGATTAGTATCAGGAAGGTCATAGTATCAAGCTCACCCATTTCAACTAAATTACAAAGCGATTGAATCCTATGAATGAGGGCAGTCGATCCCATTTTACCCGAACTGAGCAAAGAAAAAATGATGGTCATCAATGTGTTTCTTTATGTTGGTTTTTCTTTTGTTCGGTTATCGCTTTCTGCTCTATTGATATTGATTGATCTATTACCCTGTCTTTATATTTATTGTTTGCCCTCTTATTTTATATAGTTGATGGTCTTCTACATTATTGGTTTGGGACTTGGTTCGCCTGAAGACATCTCAGCCAAGGACTGAAGGCTATTCGATCATGTAAGGAGGTGTATCTGGAGTACTACACATCTGTTATGGCAACATCGAACCGGGAACTCGAGGAATATCTTGGAGTGAAGCTCATTGAGGCTGATCGTGATTTCTGCTAGGTGCAGATTGACAGTGTCCTCTCTAAGATATCTAAGGATGACCCTAACAATAACTATGCTTTTCTGGTTGTTGGTGATGCTTTCTGTGCAACCACTCACTCAGATCTCTATCTGAGGGCTGTTAGCCTCAACATCAAAGTACAGGTCATCCACAATGCCAGCATCATCAGTGCTGTGGGTTGCACAGGACTCCAGGTCTATCGGTTTGGAGAAACAGTCTCAGTTCCTCTATGGACTTAGAAGTGGAAACCAGACTCCTTCTATGAAAAAATACTCAAAAACAGAGAATCAGGGCTCCACACACTTGTCCTCGTCGATATCAAGGTCAAAGAGCAAACCGAATAAAACATACTCAAAGGAAATAAAATATACGAACCTCCAAAATTCATGACCATCAAATAATGTGTCAGGCAACTCACTGAAATCTAGCAAACTCTCAGCAAAGGAGCCTATGGTCCAGAAACACAGTGCTTCGGAATCGCAAGAGTAGGCTACGACAACCAGCTCATCAAAGCAGGACAAATGAAACAATTCCTCGATCTAGATATGGGACCTCCTCTGCATAGCTTTGTTATCTGTGCTGAGAAGCTGCACTCAGTTGAGCAGGAAATGTATGACCACTTTTCCAAGTGACAGTTGAATCTGCTTGATTTGAATATTCCAGTCAGTAAATTAAATATATCAGAAATACCTATGCTGGTTTGATAACTCCCGCTTTAATACCTGAGGAATAAGCATTTAAACATTAATTATTCAAACAGTCACTCTCAAGTAGCTTGAAACTCATGGACAACCACTATAGCCTCGAGAAGGTGGCCATCAGCTACCATGCTGACGGAGCCACTGCTCTAAGGGTTTCCACTGTGCTTGAAGGTCTGTGGTCTAACCTTGATGATTCAGTCAAGGCTGCTGCTCTCAATGAGGTTGAAAGGGAAGTCTCTCACGAGCTGCCCTCTGTTCGATTTGCTAAGGAAGCAGCCAAAAGAAAATCCTACAGAATGGCTCAAGTCAAGAACTTACGCAAAAATGCTTTTGACCTCAAGGGAAAGTGCCTGAAGAGGCTCAAGGACTTCAAGGACTACTATGGACCAGAGGCAGGCTTCACCATCGAAGAAAAAAATGAATGATAGTCTACTCTACACTAAAGTATTTTCTCCTCGATAAGTTTATTCCCTTATAATCAATTTATTAAATATTGAGACTCAAATGCTTTATATTCGAACATTGGGGTTAAAAGGAATGATCACGAAAATATTATTGAACGATTTGAAGTATAGCAAAATTAAATTTGATGTTCTTTATCTATTCATGGTTGTTCTGGCTAGACGGTTCTCTTAAGTTTGTCTATAACTGTCGATATCGAGTTGAATTGCTTATGTACTTCTTCTTCTTCCTGGAGAAGTAGCTATCTTTGACGCTGGAGTGAGGTTCTGCATGAAGTAAAGAGCTCTTTCAGGAAGCAAGGCTTTATGGGTGTGCACGGTTGCAACTATTCAAGCTTCATAGCTTAGATAGTTTGGTTGACCTCAGTTCTCAGAGTGCAGAGCTCATTTCTTTCTTCGGAAAGCAGTTGGAATTGCCTTCTAAGTTTTTTCCTTGCCTGTTCATCAAGTTTAAATTTGGCGAGAAGAGTGGCTTCGATCTGGGTGAGTTCTTTTTGTTTGAAGAAGAATTGATCATTTTGCCTTTTCACTTTCTTCTTTTCCTATTCGATACCGTTCGTGAGTACTTGAAGTCTCTGTATTTCATTCTTCATTTTCAGATTCTCTTCGTTGAGTCTTGATTAGAGAATTGTTACGTGAGGCACCTGGCCTTGAGTTCATTGTTGGAACGTAGTTACCTTTCAACTATTTTCTTCAGGTGTGGACGCTCATGGGTACGGAATAAACACACTTTTTGAACAAGTCCATAGCTTTCCTCAGAGCAATTCTCCCGAACTTCAAGAAGGGCATCTTCAAGTTCACCTTCATCAACTTGGTAGGCACTCCTTTGAGAGAACATTGGAATGGAGATCATGGATCGATCCGTGAAACACCTTTCGGAGTTAAGGCATCCCTGATTAAAGTTAAGTTTCAGGCACCCTTCGTTGATGTCTTGCTCTGAGCATATCTCTGTTCCAGGCATAGTCTTCTAGGAAATTGCCTTTCTGGACTGCAACTTTGCCATCTCCATCGAAATCGACTCCAGCAATTCATTCTGCTGCAGTATCAGTTGCAGCTCTGCTGTGACATCGGATTCTTTGGAAACGGGAGTCCCAGACTGTAATTGAGATATCTCTTCAACTGAAAGGGATTCAAAGAACATCAATAATGGTTTCGAATATTCGAATGAGCTTATTATCAATTGCAACTATATCACCTTTTTGAGACGGTTTTGAGGAGATTGAGTTTCTTCTCGAACTTGCTGACCTGCTTCATGTCTCTTTTTTCTTTATATAGGTTCAGAAGCTTCTCAAGCACGCGAATGTCATTTTCTTTTTGTTTGTGGCAAATCATCAGATGATGCTAAACCTTGCTCCAGTCACCAACTTGAACATAATTATCAACTATTTTGAGTCTTTTCTCTATGGAGTTGGGCGCCTTAAGGAGCATGTTTTCAAACCAATAGAAGGCTTCGTTTGTTTCGCCAATGAGGAGGAGGATACAGGCAAGGTTGTTAAGGGCCTTGACATTGTCCGGGAACTTCTGTACTATTTTTTCATATATGGTTTTGGAGGCCAGGTACTCTTCGCGGCGATCGAAACAGAGGGCTATTTTTTCGAGGAGTTCCCAGTCTTCCTCATCTCGTTCTTCTTCTGTCATACGAGCAGCCTTCTGGTACATTTCAAGTGCTTCTGAGTACTCTTCCTTACCATAGTAGGCATCACCCAGGTCAACGAGGTCCTTAGGATTCTCCTCGATTTCTAGGGCTTCCTTGAGTGGATGGATGGCGTTCTCGTAGTCTTGGAGCAGCAATGCCGTTTTGCCTGACTCTACTAGACACAGTCTCCTATTTTGCACCTTAGCGTTTCCTGAATAGAGGAAGGTCAACGCTGTTTGGTAGGACTCAAAGGCCTTCTTATATTGTCCTTGGAGCTTGAATACTTCGGCCAATTTTTGGTAGATCTCTGGTGTTTTCTTCAGAGCTAGGGCCTCTTTGTAATTCAGGTATGCCTCCACCAAACTCTCCTGCTTCCTCAAACAATCTCCTATCTTGATGAAGGACTCGTAATTCGGCTGTACTTCCAGGCTTCGCTTGTATACTTCAATGGCGTTGCTGTACTCTTCCTACTCCTCGTAGATCTTGCCTAATCGAGCCAGAGCTAGTTTGCTATCAGGCTGAACCTCCAAAGCTTTCCTAAATTAGATAGATCGTACCTGAGGATTTTAATGGCTTCCTTTGGACGCACATCACTCAGGATGGTCCCGACTTCAATTAAAGAAGCAGCATGACTGGGTTTCAGCTTGAGTGCCTGTTGGAAAAACTTAAATGCCATTGCCACGTTCGAATCTTGCAAGTACAGCAGTCCAATATAGTGCTTGACCTCTACCACTTATCGAGAGTTATCGATAGCATGAGCAATCTATAGGGCCTCCTTTATCTTTCCTTTCTTTTGGAGAATGTTCGCGGACATGATTAACGCCTCGAGCGAATCTGGTGATCGCTTCAAAATAGTTCCAGCAAGAGAAAAAGCTTTATCAACAGTCTCCTCCCTTAAAGAGTAGCCATAAACCAACTTAGTCTCAATATCGATGTTAAACCTCTCAATACAATTTGCCTTCTATAGATTCTCAACTCCGTCTCCAATTTTTCCCATCTTCAGCTGCAAGTTCCCCAAACTCATGAATGCTTCCGCATTATTGAACTTCGTGCACTTTGAATAGGTCTTTTCTGATTCTTCCAGCCTGTTTTGAAGCTCGAAAATCCGAGCTATTTTCAATAGCAATGCCTGTTTTTAGGCGTCTCCCTTGAATGTCTTGTAAAGCTTGGTGTAGTACCCATATGCTTCTTCAAGCTTATTGGCTGTTTCTAGTTTTTCTCCAATTGCTATTTTCTTCTTGAACTCAGTCAGATCTGAAATCATCGTACTTTTGGTAAAGAGGTTGCTCCTTTCAGTAGCGACTAGCCCGCCTCTGACTGTTCCAGTTCCACGGAATATCGATTGTTCGAATTCTCTGATCGCACTATTCGTGGTGTTCAGCTCAGACCTGACTTTGCTTTCGCTAAGATCTCCCTCACTGTTTTCTTTTCCAACTCCTGCTTCTTCAGTTTGTAGTTTTCTGGCAGATGTTGAGTCTTTCATTTGAGCCTTGTCTTTGAGTGACTTGTCAGACTCTTCCTGATCAAAGAACTCTACTTTCGGTCTTGAAATCTGTTTATTTGTGATTTGCTGTATTTCTTTTTCGGTCAAATTCTCTCTGTTCGCGTTTTCGGATTCTAAAATTCTATCGTCATTGAGTGTCGTCTTACCTGTGATTCTGAAATTAGTTTTGTTGAGGCTCTTGGTCATCATTCCTAGGCTATTGAAGGTGCTTGATGGTTTAAGACTGGATTTCAGTTTTCTTTGAGGTTTATGTTCCTGATCGAGTGTCCTTTGGCCGAAGATCTACTGTATATTGTTTTGGATATCCGAGCGAGTATACCTAAGGCTGTACTTCATTTTTTTCTCCCCAAACTACTCATCGAACTCCTCATAGTCTTTCCTGTTATCCTGAATGAGCTGACTCCTGGCTGCTTCTAGGAGAGTTTCTCTGCAAAGGGTGACCTTAAGCTTGCTGTTAGTCTCATTCACAGCAAGGTGATTAAAGAACTGGTTGATTTCCTTTTCCTTGCTAAGCAGGAACTCTAGTTTCTTCCTATTTTTCTGCCTTTTCTCTTGATACTGGTCCTGATGGAGCCCGATTTCTGTCTGCAGCTTCCGACTGCTGATTAGGGGAGTCTGTTTGCTGGATGACTATGACTCCTGGTTCTCCTTTTGGTCGGACTTGATGCCGTTGTGGAACCTGGAGACTGCTTTGCCGTTGAGTAGCTTGAACTTGGAGCCTTCATACCTCCTCATAGCTCCTTTCGTTGTTTCTATTTTCTCTTGAACCAGTTAATCATCAGGTAAATCTCGCTCCAAGTTCTCGTAGATGTTGAGTACCCCTTTGAGTTCTGGGCTTTCCTGCCTTTCCAGCAGTTTGGCTAAGTTTATCCGAGTAAGTATGAGCAGCTTCCTGAAGTGGAAGGGAGCTTTGTGTTGGTAATGTTCTTGGAGAGTTTCCTCAAGCTGCCCGAAGACCTCGATGGCTCTCTGATCAGCTTCCACCCTTGACAAGTATAGTCCTAGATTGAAGGCTACCTTCGGTTTCAATTCCTTCCGATGGAACAGCTTGAGTACCTCTTTCAGCTCAGATGACTTCCCACTGTTGCGAGACATGAAGCCTAAGTAGAGGCTCTGCAGACACGCACTGTCCGGCAAGCTCCCACTAAGATGCCTGTGCAGCATCCTAAGTGCTTCATTCTGCCTTCCTTGCTCCCCAAGTATTCGACAGTACTCAAAGATCCCCTGCTCAAAGAGGGGCTTCTCCTTGAGGAGCAGCTCGAAGTAGAAGAGGGCTTTCCGATTGTTACCCAATAACCCATGCAGTTTGGCAATGTTGAATGTTACCAGGTGATTATTGAGCCTGTAGTGTTTGTCGATGTGTCCATGGAATATCTTCATAGCTTCCCTGTACTTCCCCACCCGAACACATCGCTCGATGGCCGCATAGAGCATCGATAGGGGTACCTTCGCAGAGTTACCCTCCATCGAGAAGAAAGATTCATCACTCATCACAGTTGCGAACTGCGACACCAAAACATGGTTAACGTCATGCCTAGCAGTCGGTGGGTAAGACTCCTCCTCTGGGAGCAGCAACTCATTGTATTGCTTCTTGTAGAATTTCTGTTTAGCAGACAGCAAGAAGTTCCGCTTCGCGAACTCATCCATAGTTTCTATAAATCTGCATTATATCAATTCCAATCATAGAAGGAAATACAACTGTTACCTCATGTTCAACTCTAAATAGGATAGGGGTTGGGGTTGGGGTTGGGGGGGTTGGGGTTGGGGTTGGG
>JALQPE010001231.1:0-16490 GCA_030407315.1 Asparagopsis taxiformis | reverse complement strand
TTCAAACCAGCCACGCCCATGCAACTCCCGACGCAGGGCGCTCATCACGTAGAAATCACTCCCACACCGCAGAGATGTTTACTGGGAAATTCGCAACCGTGCTGGTTCGGGTTACCACACCATCAGCGTCCGGCAGCATCTCTCCCGGCAGATGGTGGTCCGTCACCACCACCTTCATCCCCTTGGCTTTTGCCGCTGCCACCCCCTCAATGCTGGAGATGCCATTATCAACGGTAATCAGCAGATCCGGGGATCGCTCGGCGGCAACCTCAACGATTTTCAGGACTGAGTCCATAACCGAAACGGAATCGATCGGGCACCAGGAATCTACCCATGAGGCCCCCATAGCACGTAAAGCCAAAACTGTCAGCGCGCTACTGGTAGCACCGTCGCAGTCAAAATCACCGACAACCAGAATACGCTTTCCATTACAGACCGCGTCAGCAATGGCGGTAACCGCAAACAGACAGCCCCATCATCGACGTGGGTGACTGCAGCAATTTAAGCGAGCACTCCAGCTCCTGACTGCTGCTGACATGACGGCCACCGTAGATTCGTTGCAAAATGGATGGCAACGATGGATCGTTCAGCGGCTCACCCTGGCGGCGAACAATTTTCTTAATCACTCTTTCTCACTGCCTTGTTGCTGGAGTTCATTGACGGGACCGGGATAATCTCGCTGGTCTTTCCGGTCAACCAATAGGCAAACAGGCCAATCCATTCCCGTAGCGCCATTTTTCAGTGATCTGAGATGACCCGACAGATTAAAACGCAAGCCGAGCGTCTTACCGGTGGACCAATGGTCGACCGGATAAGGAACAACATCGATCCCCTGCTGTCTGAATACGCCCACTGCACGGGGCATGTGAAAGGCCGAGGTGACCAATAGCCACTGACCGGCAGAATCGCCCATCAGCTTCTTACTGAATTTGGCGTTTTCGTAGGTGTTTCTGGAATCGCGCTTCGAAGGTGAATACTCAGCTAATCCAATGGATTGAAGATAGCGTGCAACCAGATCGGCTCCACGAATTTCCGGATGAACCATAGAGCCGGAACCACTGGTATAAATAAACCGGCTATTAGGGTAATGGCGCACAAGCGCGGGATTACCAACACCGCTCTGCCACTTCATTGTCTCGATGAAATCCCACTCCACACTGCCCGGTAGTTTTTCCGCCCCGCCTAAATCACCACACCGGCCAACTGCTGTCGGCGGGAAGCTCGGGACGGCCAAATTGCTTCTCCAGCGGATAGAGCAACAGATTACTGACCGATAGATCGCCACCACCCAGGTTAGCACCATGCCGTCCACAACAGACGCCGACCACCGCGCTGGCCGGACGTCAGCGTATCGATCGGCTTTGAGGCGCTTTTGATGACAGCTACGGTGAATAGTAGCAATAGAGGTGATCAGGACTTATAACCATCCAGATCAGTTTTGAAGCCCAAAAGAACAGATCGTTCATCGCGGCTGATGGCTCCGGGCTAGCCGGAGCCAAATCTCGGTTAGCTTATATTTTTGCTGACGAAGGCCTGTACTGCAGCCAAATCTTTAGGCAGCAACCTCATAACGCTCCGGACGATCGAACAGATCTTCCAGATGGTGAGGCAAGTCCGGAGCCTTGCAACCCGCTTTGACAACCGGATCCGGGAATTTAACCGGATGCGCTGTAGCCAGGGCAACCATCGGTGTCTCGGCATCCCAGCGGCGTTCCTGCGCCGCCCTCACCAATCGCGGTATGCGGATCCAGCAACTCTTCGGTACGCTCAAACATATCGGAGATCACCTGGCAGCACAGCTCATCGTCAACTGCGTAGCTGTCAAACAGCTCTCGCGCTTTAAACCAGGCGCTGCTCATCCAGAGATACGGCTTCATTGTTCAGGCGCGCCATCAGCTCGCTGATCTGGGCACCGTCACGATCATGCAGGTCAAACAGCAGACGCTCAAAGTTTACTGGACCCATGATATCCATACTAGGAGACAGGGTGTGTACCAGCTCCTGTTTGAGTAGTCATTATTGCTGATGCAGCGATGCAGAATGTCGTTGCAGTTGGTGGCAACCACCAGCTGCTTAACGGGCAGCCCCATTCCTTTGGCCAGGTAACCGGCAAAGATATCGCCGAAGTTGCCGGTAGTACCGAGAAAGAAACTTCTCGATGAGGACCACCAGGGACAGGGAAAGCATGGAATAGTAAACGATCTGGGCCATGATCCGCCCCAGTTTAATGGAGTTCACCGCTACCAGCTTGCGCCCACCGAGGAAATCCTGATTGGCAAAACTCTCTTTGACCATCTGCTGACAGTCATCGAAGTTACCTTCAATGGCGATATTATGGATGTATCGCCCATAATGGTGGTCATCTGCTTACGCTGAACATCAGACACACGATTGTGAGGGTGCAGGATAAAGATATCCACATTCTCACAACGACGACAGCCTTCGATGGCGGCAGAGCCGGTATCACCGGAGGTGGCCCCCATGATAACGACCTTCTCGCCACGCTTCTCCAGCACGTAATCCAGCAGACGGCCCAACAGTTGAAGGGCAAAATCCTTAAACGCCAGTGTCGGGCCGTGGAAAAGCTCCAACACCCACAGATTGGCATCCAACTGTTTCAACGGAGCTACCGCATCATGTGCGAAGACACGGTCCCCGCCGGCGATGCAATAGTATCGTCGATAATGGCATCCAGATCTTTTTGTGGGATGGTATCGGCGACGAAAGGCGCAATAATTTTCTTGGCCAGATCAGCATAAGAGAGGCCAGCCCAGGAGGCAATCTCCTCTTTTGAAAACCGAGGCAGTTGTTCCGGTACGTAGAGTCCGCCGTCGGTGGCCAGTCCGGCCAGCAGCACCTCTTCAAAATTCAGCTTCGGAGCCTGCCCCCGGGTAGAGATATACTTCATGGGGCTCTCCTAGTTGGCGTCCAGCTGTTCAACACGGATACGGGTTACCGCACCTTCAATGTCAGCAAGGGCTTCAATCTGTTTGATCGCTTCGTTCATCTGCTTCTCCTGTACTCGTGGGTCAGGATGATGATAGGCACCTGATCCTCGCCAGTACCCTTCTGCAGGATCGAATCGATACTGATCTGCTGGGCAGACAGAATAGAGGTCACCTCGGCCAACACACCAGGATGATCCACGGCATTCATGCGAAGGTAATAAGCAGTGCGGATCTCTTCCACCGGCAGAATCGGCAGATCGGACATATGTGATGGGTGGAATGCCAGGTGCGGGACACGGTTATCACGGTCGGCGGTCATGGTACGCACAGCATCTACCAGGTCGGCATCACAGCAGAAGCGGTAGGCTCGATACCGGCACCGGCGCCGTAGTAAAAGCGTCGGACCAACGGCATCGGCATCAACCAGCACCGCATTCATAACACCATCAACATTGGCGATCAGACGCTTTTCCGGGAATCAGCGTCGGGTGAACACGTAGCTCGATACCTGTTTCACCGCGACGGCTCACCACCAGGTGCTTGATGCGGTAGCCCAGCTCTTCGGCATAATCCACATCTTCGGTGGTGATTTTCACTGATGCCTTCGGTGTAGGCCTTGCTGAACTGAAGCGGCACGCCGTAGGCCAGAGACGCCAAAATAGTCAGCTTGTGAGCGGCATCGATACCTTCCACATCAAAGGTCGGATCAGCTTCCGCGTAGCCCAGCTCCTGCGCCTCTTTCAGCACATCTTCAAAGGCCCGGCCCTTGTCACGCATTTCGGTGAGGATAAAGTTACCGGTACCGTTGATAATACCCGCCAGCCAGTTGATGCTGTTGGCGGCCAGACCTTCACGAATAGCTTTGATAATCGGGATACCACCGGCTACAGAAGCTTCGAAGGCAACCATCACATTCTTGCGCTGGGCGGCTTCGAAGATCTCGTTACCATGCTCTGCAATCAAGGCCTTGTTGGCAGTCACTACGTGCTTACCATGCTCAATAGCAGTCAAAACCAGCTCTAGGGCAGTATCATAGCCACCGATCAGTTCAACCACGATGTCCACTTCAGGATTCTTGGCAACCGCGAAAAATATCGTCGGTCATTTGAACCCGGTTGTATCACAGTTGGGATTGGGGCGACGGGCACCAATCTGCTCAACCAGAATCGCACGACCCGCCCGACGGGTAATCTCCGATTCATTACGTTTTAGGACATTGAAAGTACCGCCACCGACGGGTACCGAGACCACAGATACCTACTTTTACTGGTTTTTAAACCCATTACCACAGCCCTTTGCTGATCGTCTTCAAAACGCGCGGCCCGAGATCACCGGTCACCACGCCAAAAAATGGCCCACATTGTAGCAAATATTCTCTGCAGATAGGGGCAAATTCGTCGCAAAAAAATCGATAGATATTCTATTCGAAAAAAGCAGCTGGTTTTACCTGGAAGCACGGTAGGCGGGCATCGACAATCCGAAAAGGATGGCTGCGCTGCGCAGCCCCAGCGCCAAACCGAATCCACCCAGCAACGCGACGCTTTCCGGAAAAGCCAGCCATTGCAGCACCAGATAACTCATCGCGCCCACCACAGTGGTCGTGACATAGAGTTCGCGCTGACTCAGGACCAGCGATTCACCACAGAGAACATCCCGGATAATACCGCCGAAACTGGCCGTCATTACTCCCATGCAACAGCAATCAAGGGCGAGGTACCCAAATCGTAGGCAATTTTGGTTCCGGTTACGCAGAACAGCGACAACCCGATAGCATCCATCCAGATCAGTGCTTTACGGCGAGATGCAATGATAGGAACCAGAAAATAGGTAATAACCGCTGCCACCAGGCAGATACCCACATAGACCGGCTCATCCACCCAGTAGACAGGAGAGCGCCCCAGTAACAAGTCACGCAGCGTACCGCCTCCCAGACCGGTAACGGTGGCTATCAACATAAATCCCAGGATATCCATCTCCTTACGTGCCGCATCCAAAGCACCGGAAACAGCAAACACCGCAATCCCACACAACCTAACCAGCTTACTAACTGGGTCAGATCCAAAAATTCCATATTTTTTAGCCACCTCAACGGTTTTTTCTGGACCTTGGGCCTAAAGAAAACAACAATAATGCCTATACTATAAAAACGTTTTACGAGTTTATCAGGGAACGACTATGAGTTCAGAGCGTCGTCGGCATCCACGCTACTCCACCGAACTGCCCGCTTTATTGGTTTTGCCCGACGGCCACCGCATGGAAGCCAGTACCGCCAACCTCTCCCGGGGCGGCGCCAGTGTTGTCGTTAACAAACGGCTCCCCGCCGGTGTCCATATCCTGATGGAACTATCCCCTCCCAGCCCGCCGGAGCGCAGTGTATTTAAGCTATGGGCAAAACACGCTGCACAGCAACCTCTGGACGGTGACAAAGGCTACGGACTCGGCATCGAGTTCGAAACGACCCCGGTCCACTACAAACAATTGATTATGGAGCTATCTCCAAATCCTCAGCCGGTCTGAAACCAACCCGATGTAGAGGGATCAGGCCTTCGCTTTTGGCTGCAACCACTTTCGCCATATCCAGTTCAACAGATACCCCCTCGGCGCTTCCTGTCCGGTGATCAGGTACTCCATGGTATAGGGGTTGCAAATATTGGAATTCAGTAACTGCTGGCTCTGCTTGTCTCCGCAGAAAACCCCCAGATCCCCGGGCTTAACCTGGGCTTTCAGATCCGGCATCATCACCGCTTCGCCGTTCCGCTCCAGAACAGAACATGGGTAGACAATTAAGACTCTGATCCCGATCAGCAGGACTTCGGATCAGATCTTCCAGTCGTAAAATGCGCCCCTTATCCAGCTGTTCCTGAATAGCAAACGAACTGTCGTCAAAGCTTTTGGGTCCAAAGATGGGGCTTGTTGGATGCAAGGGTTTCGCTGAGACTCGCCACCACCCGCTCGGTAACTGCCGGCTCCTGCGCCCTCAAATAGTCGAGGAACTGTTGAATCAACGGAGAGATCAGCTTGAGAAGAATGGTTCGAGCAGTCAGCAGACTGGGCTGCATGGTGAGATTGACGTGTGCAGCATTGAACACCATCTCGTTTTCATGATGATTCTGGCGTACTACCAGATAGATATCAGGAATTCAGGGCCCCGGCACTCAGTAGAATCCGTAGATTTCTGGAATCATTGTCGGTCCCCGCAACCACCCTACGGCGTCCCTGATCCCGCCACGTAACAAGTTGTCATAATCGGCGTGCCCTTTGATCATATTATCCGCCAGATCAGACTCCCTAAGCCCCGGATCGATGATTACTGTTGAAATATCCTTACTGGTTAAATATTTGTGAAGCCGACGTCCCATACGCCCGTAATCCACAGAATCCATTTTCCGGGTCTTATTCGGGTCCGGCTATCAAGATCAACAGAGCGCGCCCCCACTAACCACTGACTGAGATTATGTAACCTCGGTGCTGTCACAGCTGTTCGTAGTTTGCACACCAAAAAGTTCGAAGGGGTCGATAACCGATACCGATTGCAAGTGCCGAAGGTGCTCTTGTTGTTGCTTGTCGGTAGCGCGACAGATAATGCGCACATCAGGGTTGAGAAAACGGGTCATCACGGCAATTTTCAGGTCCAGCTCCTCATCGGGAATCAGCGAAACCACCGCCTGACACATGGGATGCTTGACCCCCGCATCACCAGATGCTTGGGCACGCTGGCATCACCACAGAGCCCTGGCATCTTGACCCAGTAATCCCGCATCGCCAGCGCCTTAATACGCTCGGAATCACTGTCGATCACCACCGCACTCATCAGATTGTCGCTGAGTCCCCTCGCCAACAGGCTGCCGGTATCGCCGAAACCACAGATAATGACGAAGGGCTCCCGAATTGCCTGCACTGTGCGGGCAAAACGACGTTCGGCAACGGCGGTTATAAAATGCGGATTCTGGACCAGCTTGATAATCGAACCGATGGCATAGAGCCAGGCCACCACCCCCATATAGAGGCAGAGAAATGGCCCATAATCGCTGCTGGTCGGTAAAATCACCCGGGATTTCGCCAAAGCCCGTGGTCGTTGCGGTATAAGTGAAGAAATAGAAGGCATGAAACGACTCATCGGACGTCCGTCATGGCCGTCGATCAACGACATACCGGTGATGCCGACCCCGTAAACCACAATCAACAACAGAATCGGACCGCGCATAAAGCGCAGCACGATAGCAGTAACGCGATTTCAGATCAGAGGTGGTCGCCATGGCAGCAGCTTCTGCTCAGTCCTAGCGGCGGGGAGATCACGGTATCTGCAGCCAGTGTCAGTACCGAAACCAGATTGGAAACCAGGGCCCCGGCAGCCAGGGATACAATCAACACCATCTGTTTCGGGAGCCACGTTAAGGTCACCGGAATCAGCGTTGGCCACCCAGACCAGCCGCGCCGATATCAGCAGTAAACTGGACACCAGTCCGGTAGCCATCAGAATGGCGCCCAACTGGGAGCGGTCACCAGCTTCAATCCCACGGCGATCAGATTTATCAGAATTGCCAGCGTCAGTATCCAGACATTGTGATGGGCGGGGTTACTGATATCCCCGATTACAAAACAACATTAAGAGCCAGGGCGAGAATAGCGAAAAAACCAACGATGACCTTCTCAAGATTCATAAAAGCGTCTCTGTATCAGCCTCAAAGTCTGGTTTTTAGTGCTTGGCAAATCACTCAACCCCCTGACTTTGATGATTTTATTTCATTTGGATATAGAGCTTAGCACCGCCGACCAGGCTTTTCATTGGGAAAAGGTCCTAACAGCATCAACTTACTCATAAAAAAAGGCCCGCTTTGCGGGCTTTTTTGGATAGATCTTTACTGTTTATTGATAGCGAATAATATCGCCACGCTGGGGCTGAAAGCTATCCACTAAGGGGCAATGGCAAATTTATCCTGTACGGAATTCACCTGAATTCGGCCAAGTTGATTCTCCACCTTACCCAGCGTCACACCGCTCTCGGGATCCACCAGTTCCTGGGCAACTGCAGATACACTCAGCACATCACCCACTTTGATGCCCGCATCCAGACCCGCATTGATAAAATATGCTGGCCACGAGTGCTGACAATTTGTCCCTGCCAAGGCACCTGCTGGGTACCTGAATCACATAGAACACCGCGTCATTCATAGCCACTCGGGTAGCTTGACCCATAGGCGTCTTATAAACTTGTCACCGCCTACAGAGATCTTCTTGAAATCCAGCCCCAGAGCAAGGCCTCGAGACTTGGAACTGGCCTCAACACGCTTGCTGAACAGTACCTCCCCGGTGCTGGCATCCAGCAGGCGCAGATCGATCGCGACGTGGCTGCTGCCGCTGTTACCGCCCAGACGGATACCGAAAGGCAGGCTGCTGGAAGCAAAGCCCAGGTTCAGACCACCACTCTCTTTCTGGGGCTCAAACTCGGTAATATCAGCCTTTACCAGCACCTGGCACCGATGACACGACCAGACTTTGGGGCGGTTTTCAGCATTGGTTACCCCTGCCAGACCAAGCTCCTGTTCACGCAGGATATGAGACAGCGCCATACGATCGGTAACGATAAAACAATCGGTTTGCTCCAGTGCGGTGGTCAATTGCGAAGCCAGCGCCTCACCTACATCGAAACCTTCGAATGAACCAAGCTTACCGTTTGCACCGATAGGCATTACCGCAACCCGCATCTTGGGGCCGCTGCACTGGACTTCGGCACGCTCCTGTTCGGTAACGCTAGACTTAACCACTTGCTGCTTACAACCCACCAACGTTAAAGCGATCAGCGGCAGGATAATCAGTTGCTTGAGTTTCATGACATGTTCTCCGGGTAATCTTTGATTCAAGTAGATGGCCTGACAGCGTGGCGCATCGGTTTTACCCGTAGGTGGCAGGTCAATAAAAGGGGTTCAAACTATTTTCAGTTTTTTCACACAGAAAAAACCATCGGGAAACTTTTCCCGACGGCCTTTAAACTTAACCCGTTGAATCTACTGTTCTTCAGACTCCACTTTATCCAGCAGTTTTCTCCAGATAACGGATCTGCATTTCTGTCAGTTCTGCCTCACCGTTGTGCGGCACCACCAGAAACTTGGGTTCATCGATAACGGGATGCTCAGAAAGTTTTGCACCAGTGGATCAAACCGGTCACTGGAAGTAATCACCAGCGCCACTCCACCACCGTGCCCGTGGCCATAACCGTGACCGTGTCCGTGTCCGTGGCCATGATGTTTACTGCTGGCTTCAATAATCACATCCGCCTGAACCGGTACCAAGACAATCGCACCGCTCACTAACATCAGCCCCAATAGGGCTTTTCCAATTAACGTCTCATCGCGCACTCCCGATACGTTCAGGTCAGCCCCGAAGGCCTGTTGGTTATTGTGGAAACCGGGCCGTGATTATCACCACATACCAGTACCACGTTGCCGTTATTACCCTGGATATCCACATCCAGACAGCGAAATCGATCCTCAAGTCGCTCCAAATTGGAGGCAACATCGTGACCGCATTTCGCGAATCGTAGGTGCGTCAGCAGGTTGCACGGACGACCAACACCGCTGGCTCGGGCATTATTCAGATAGTCCCGCCATATCCTGCTCCAGACGCAGACGCATCTGCTGCAAGTTTTGCAGACGTTCCATCACGGGATCGTAAGTCGGTTCTGTGACAGCCGAGCCATTCCGCATAAGCGGTACCGCTCAGCACACAGACCAGCAGACCTGGGATCAACTTATTCATCGTTTTTCTCCTCTCTACCTAAGGCGATTTAGTTGCTGATCCGGTCCTTACTACCGGTGGAACTCTTGGCCTGTTGTTTCTGGCTGTTGGACTGGCTGTTAACCACATTGCCATCCTGACCGCCACTCTGGTTGTTACCAATCTGACTGTTGTACAGATTGCCCTTGTTAACATCGCCAATATGGATGTTGCCGCCATTGGCGTTGATGTTTGAAAGGCTGACTGGGGCATTGTTATCACCACTCACAGGACAACATGTTGCTCTGAGGCGCATACTGCCAGTAGGAACCACCGCGGCCGAACCGTTCTGGCTATCGGTATAGGTTTTCGCTGACCAGGCTGCCAACGCTGACACCACCCTGCCCCTGATTCATGCTGTGGCCGGTGGCGCCCCCCTGGTTGCGGCACCTGCCCGACACCACTACTATAACTGCGGGCTGATTCCAGCTGCTGGTTGCTGTTCCGTACTGCTGGCTCATCAGGTAGCGACGGGTTAATTCCGTGGCATTGCTGACTGCCGTTTTACGGCTATTATCGATACGGGTATCAATAGCAGTGCTGCGTCGGTTATCACGGCTGGCGTCAATTGCAACGTCAGTGCTGCGGTTTCTGATTGAAGCTGCCGTTCACCGTTGTGCTATCTGCCATCGTTGGCAGGGATACCAACGCAGATACCGCTAAAACAAGGGGCAAGGTCTTCATGATTATTCTCCTCTGGATTTGCTGTTCAGCCGGAGCAAATTCTCTCCAGGCTGTGTTCCGTAGGTAACGACCAGCACAACACCGGTCAAAGTTTTTTCAGAAAGATAAAAACCCCGGCATAGCCGGGTCAAAAAAAAAGGGGGGGGGAAAGCAAAAAGATCAGCGCTGATTATTTCTTCGCAGTGTTGGATACCGCATCTGCGCTAGACACAGAGGACGCTGCGCGCTGGTTTTGGGTATTACCTTGAACGTTTTGCGACATCACCCATCTGCATGGCGGACTGATACCACCGATCTGGCTACTGAACATATTACCTTTGCTGACATTGCCATTAGCAGAGGTATAGCCCGGAGACAGCAGGTTGTGTCCTGTATGCTTGCTGGAGCGAGTCTCGCTAACCAGGCTGCCTACCGTGGTTGCACCTTGGGTCTGGTTCATGGCGTGGCCCGCAGCACCACCGGCGTTAAAAGCGTTCTGGTTAACACCAGGAACGGTAAGCGCGGAACTGGTTCAGATTCTGGTTAGCGTTAATGTCATCCTTGCGGTAGTCGTACTTGTAATCCAGTTTGAAGCTGTTGTTCAGATTGTTACGAACGCTGGCATCCAGGTTATAGTTGAGACGATAGTCACGCTGGAATTTACGGCTGGCGTCCACATCGATATCGGTCTGGGCTGTACGATTGAAGCTGTCGGTATATCCGATGTTGTTGTATTTGTAACCCCATGGGCCCGCCTCGGCCACAGCCGCAGAGAGAGTCAAAGCAGTGACCGCAGAGGCCAGCAGAGATTTAGCGATAGTCCTTTTTCATGGTTCTTTCCTCAACATGGAACAGTTAAATGCCAGCGCGCTGGCGTTATGATGATTTCGAACCGTAGGTCACGCCTTGTTGAGAAAAGGGTTCAAATTTTTTTGTCTTTTTTCACATCCATAAAAAAAGCCCCCTGCTGAGCAGGGCTTTAGGATCTAGCAGTGAGCGCAAATCAACGAATCTGCAACGCCGCCGCCAAGCGGGGTGCCGGCATATAGCCAGGCATAAATATGACCATCAAGAGTGATCATCGAAGGCGTTCCGGTTACCCCGAGACGGCCACCCAGATCAAATTGGCGTGAGACGGGGTTTATCGCAGGTTTTCATCGGGATGATCGCCCGGCCTTTGACTCGGTCATTGCAGCCAGCGGATCATCGGCGCACCAGATGGAGACCATCTGTTGTAAGAGTTAGAACCGACGCCGGCACGGGGGAAACGCCAGGTAGCGGATTTCGATCCCAGATCGTTATAGGCCTGAATTTCGGCATGCAGTTTACGACAGTATCCGCAATCCACATCGGTAAAAAGCATAAACAGTAGCCTTGGTCTCTCCCTGGGAGAGAAAATCACCATATCTTCCTTTTTCAGATCGGCAATCGCTTGCTGGCGCAAAGGAACCAGTTTCGCCTCTAAGCGCTCCTTGCGAATATTGACCGCTCGATCACCCCGTAACTGGTAGAGGGTACCATCCAGGATATAGTTGCCATCAGCACTGGCATAGATCGCCTGTCCATTGTTGAATTCCACCTCCAACAGGTCAGAATATCTGTCGGCTTGATATCGGTAATGGTTACCCGACCGATTACCGACGCAATTTTGGCGCGAAGCTGCTGGTAGTCGTCGGCCGCTTGAACCGTGGTAGTTGTCAGCGTAGCCGCCAGAGTGTGACCAGCGAAAGCAGAAAAGCAGAAAGTTTCATCATTACCTCATTAACAGTGCGGGACTGGCTGTTAGAGCCCGGTTGAGGAGAGAGTTCAGATCATCCACGTGGATGATGCTGCTGATGAAGAGATTGTAAACGCTGTGGGCGATAGGGGTATAGATCTGGGTCGTAGACAGGTCACTATGCCCCAACAGTAATTGCACGACCCCTGAGATCGGCACCATGATTTAAAAGATGCGTGGCGAACGCATGACGTAATACATGAGGCGAAAGCGGCTTATCGATCCCCGCCAGTTGCGCATAATGCTTGATCCGGTACCAGAAGGTCTGCCGCGTCATCTGTGTACCACGCTTGCTGGGGAACAGCACTTCACTGGTGTTGGCATCTTTCAATAACAGTACCCGCCCCTGTCGCAAATACCGCATCATCCAGTCGATCGCCACTTCACCAATCGGCACCAAACGTCCTTACCGCCTTTTCCGCTGACTCGCACCACGCCCTGGCGCAAATTAACTTCGGACAACTCCAACGAAACCAGTTCCGAAACCCGCAACCCCGTAGCGTACAGCAATTCCAACATCACTTTATCGCGAAACCCCACCGAATCCTGAGGATCAGGAGCCGCCAGCAACTCCTCTACATCCTCCTCGGTCAGAACCTTGGGAAGCGGTCGCCCAAGTTTGGGGTTATCCACCTGCTGGCAGGGATCAATTTCAATTTTGCCTTCACTGAGCAGATGGCGATTAAAAACCCCGCAAACAAGACAGCATACGGGCGGTGGAGGGCGCACTCAGGCGCTTACGATTTCGGTAATTGAGATAGGCCAACAGATCTTCACGTTTAAGTCTGATCGAGAGGAGTACTGCGCGATTGCAGCCATTGGGCAAAGCCGCGAAGATCCCGCCGGTAAGCAGCCCGGGTATTATCGCTGAGACCTTTTTCCAGCCACAATACCTGCAGGTAAGCCTCAATTAAGGCTGACCGGGGTATGACTCTGTGGCTGACGGTTGTTTTTGACTAGGGCTCATAAGCCGTGGTTTATAACAAAAAAGGGCAGCTGACGCTGCCCCTTTTTATCTTCGGAGAATGTTGGATTACTTCTTGGCCAACTTCTCTTTGATACGTGCGGAACGACCCAGACAGCTCACGCAGGTAAAGTACAGCTTGGCCTGACGAACGTCACCACGACGCTTAACAGTTTACGCTGTCTACAGCCTTGCTGAAGGTCTGGAAGGTACGCTCAACGCCAACACCGTGTGAGATCTTACGCACAGTAAATGCGGGTTAAGACCACGGTTACGCTTGCCGAAACTACGCCTTCGAACGCCTGCAGACGCTCACGGCTACCTTCAACAACCTTTACCTGGACAACCACGGTATCACCGGGCCGAATCAGGTACCTGCTTTTCCATCTGTTCTTTTTCAATCTGCTGAATGATCAGGTTCTTGCTGCTCATCACTTGCTCCTAAACTAATCAACCGCTCAACTGTTAGTTGTGTTCTCGCGGATAAATTCTCGAGCAAACACTGCTGCTCGTTATTCATTCCCGACCGTCCAATATTCCGGTCTTCTTTGCCAGGTGCGCCCGAGTTGTTGCTTCAAATCTCCAGCGCCTGATCTCCTCGTGGTTGCCGCTTAGCAACACATCAGGTACCCGTTGGTCGTCAATCGCTTCCGGTCTGGTGTAATGAGGACAATCCAGCAACCCTTCTTCAAAAGAGTCTTCGCTGGCATAGTCTTCATGGCCCAGCACTCCGGGAACCAATCTGGACACGGCATCGATCATGCCATTGCCGGCAGTTCTCCACGCTGACAAACAAAGTCCCCCAAGGGACCACTCTTCATCGATCTCTGCTTCCAGCAGGCGTTCGTCAATTCCTTCGTAACGCCCTGCTACCAATACCATCTTTTTCCCGTTCAACCAACTGGCGTACGCCTTGCTGATCAAGGTTTCGACCCTGAGGAGAAAGGTAGATGACCTTCGCCTCCGGTCCGGCTGCTGATTTGGCCGCGCGGATCGCATCCCGCAGCGGTTGGACTTTCATCAGCATTCCCGGTCCCGCCACCATACGGGCGGTCGTCGACAGTACGGTGCTTGTCCAAGGTGAAGTCTCGCGGATTCCAGCATTCCAGCTCTAACAAGCCCTTCTTGAATGCTCGTCCAGTGACACCGTACCCGGTAATCGACTGGAACATCTCGGGAAACAGCGTTACAACACCGACCCACACAACTTAAAACTCCGGATCCCAATCGACCCGAATAGTACCTGCTTCGAGGTTTATCTCTTTGATCACCTGATCCGGCAAGTAGGGAATCAGACGCTCCCGCTTGTCGATGCTCTCCTTGGTGCCTTTAACTACCAGCACGTCGTTCGAGCCTGTGCTATCAGATAATCTACCCGGCCAGTACAACATTGGACTCGGTTACTACATTCAATTTTTCCAGTTGGTGCCAGTAATATTCGTCACTTTTCAGATTCGGCAACTGCTCTTGATCGATGGCAATTTCCAAACCGCAATACTGTTTGGCAACATCCCGGTCATCACAACCCACAAGTTGGCTACAAGGCCCTTACCGTGGCGCTTACCCTGTTCAATTTTTACCGTTAGCCAGCCTTTATTCTGCTTCAGGTACCAGGGTGAGTAGTTGAGGATATTCTCCATCGGTTTCTGTATGGGAGTAGATTTTCACCCAGCCCCGCACACCGTAAAGGGAAGTAACCCGGCCAAGAGTGACCAGCTTATCCGCATCCGGTAGAACCGCTTTTGATGCTCCTCTGTTTGCCATAGATAAAAGTAACTAAACTGACCAACTCGATTAACTGTCGGCCTGAGCTGCTTCTTTCAGCAGAGTGGCAAACACGTTGGCTGGCTTGGGCGCCCTTGCTCTGCCGTGAGCAACACACGCTCCAGGTCTACACGCAGACGCTCTTCCTGACCACGGCAAACAGGGTTGAAGAACCCAACGCGCTCAATAAAGCGACCGTCGCGAGCGTTACGCTGTTCGGCTACTGTAATGTGATAAAAAGGACGCTTCTTAGAGGCCTCCACGCGCTAATCGAATAACTACCATTGGCATCGATCCCTTTATTGTAGAGTGGGTTTTGATATCGCCCACAGTTAGTGTTTCCCGGAAGCACGCTCATCCGCAATTTTGGAGATCCAATCTTTGGATACGCGCAACCGAGACCCAATACACGAAGGGCGGTAATTCTACGCGAATCCACCGCCCTTTTAAAAGCCTTACAAGAATAATTATCCCGTGGGAATCCACCGGGACCGCCAGGCCCACCGGAATCCGCCGCCCAATATTGCCGCCCATCCGGGAGGCAGCAATGCCTGTTCATACCACGCATTCAACTTCGCCATGCCCTTGCCGGCGAATTTCTTCATCCATTTTTCTGCATCTGCTTGTGCTGCTTCAGCACTCGATTGACGTCCTGAATCTGGACGCCGGCACGGCAGCAATGCGCTTTTTTAGGGGAGCCGTTGATGACATCGGGGGAAGCGACGTTCATGGGGGGTCATGGAAATTAATGACCGCCTCCATCTGCATCATGCCTTTTTACGGCACCGGCATCTTCTGCCGCCTGGGCCATCTTGCCCATGCCGGGCAGCTTGGACATCATCGCCGACATGCCACCCATATTCTTCATCTGCTGTAAACTGATCGCGAAAATCTTCCAGATCAAAGCCTTTGCCCTTCTTAATCTACCGGCCAGTTTCTCGGCTTTTTTCTGTCGACCTTGTGCTCAACCTCTTCAATCAGCGACAGTACATCGCCCATGCCGAGAATACGGGAGGCCACACGGTCCGGATGGAAAGGTTTCCAGCGCATCGGTCTTTTCACCGACACCGAGGAACTTGATCGGTTTTCCGGTAATCTGGCGCACCGACAGAGCCGCACCACCACGGGCATCACCGTCGGTCTTGGTCAGAATCACACGGTCAACGGCAACTGGTCATTAATGCCTTGGCCGTGTTGGCCGCATTCCTGACCGGTCATGGAAATCGACGGTAAACAGTGTTTTCTACCGGCGTGATAGCGCTATGCAGACGCTTGATCTCATCCATCATATCGCCGTCGACATGGAGACGACCGGCAGTATCCACGATCACTACATCGATATGTTTTGACTCTTGGCATGCTGAATCGCCCCCTTGGCGATATATCAAACCGGATCCTGGTCGCTGGTTGAGGGGAAAATTTCAACCCCCACTCTTCGCTTGCCAGTGTTTCCCAACTGCTTGATTGCGGCAGGGCGATAAGACTCGGCAGAAACAACCAGTACCGATTTCTTCTTACGTTCCGTCAGCCAGCGGGACAGCTTGGCAACAGGACGTCCGTTTTACCCGCCCCTGCAGACCTGCCATCATTACCACGGCGG
>JALQPE010001230.1:0-10657 GCA_030407315.1 Asparagopsis taxiformis | reverse complement strand
GGTCTCGTCGGACGTGAGCACGCGGGCGGGCGCCGAAGCGCTCATCTCGGCCAGCGACGGACTCGGCGGCTTGCACGTGGTGATCAACAACGCGGGCACCTACCCGATGACGGGGCTGCTCGACATGAGCGACGAGGACTTTCGCGGGGTCGTGGACTCCAACCTGACCAGCGTCTTCCTCATGACCCAGGCGGCGGCCAAGGCGATGGCAGGTGCCGGGGGCGCCATCGTGAACATCTCCTCCATCGAGGGGCTGCGCCCGCCCCCATGCACAGCCACTACGTGGCCGCGAAGGCGGCGGTGAACATGCATACGCAGGCCGCGGCCTCGAGCTGGGGCCCAAGGGCATCCGCGTCAACGCGGTCGCCCCGGGCCTCACCTTCTATCCGGAGCTACCGAACCTGTGGCCGGAGGGGGTCGCGCGCTACGAGAAAGCGGCGGCCCTAGGGCGGCTCGTCGACCGCCAAGAGGTCGCGGATGCGTGCCTCTTCCTCGCCTCCGAGGCGGCCTCCGGCATCACCGGGGCCTGCCTTACTGTCGACGCCGGCGTCTCGTGCACGCCGCGCTTCTAGGCGCTCCTACGTCTAGGTCAGCAAGACGCCCGGGTTTGAGGATGCCGTTCGGGTCGAGCGTCTTCTTCGCGGCGCGCAGGACGTCTTGATAGAGGTCGGGGACCTGACGCGCGTACCACGGCTGGTGGGTGCGCCCCACCGCGTGGTGGTGGGTGATGGTCGCGCCGTTTGCAATCAGGGCTTCACTCGCCGCGGCCTTGATGTCCGCCCACATCGACAGCTCGTCACCGCTGCGCGCGGGCAGATGAACGTGTAGTAGGGCGCGGGGCCGTCGGGGTAGACGTGGGTGAAGCGGCACGTGAGCAGGCCCTTGCCCGCCACCCTTCTTCTCGCTCCGCGCACGTCGCGCACGAGGGCCGCGTGCAGTGTCGAAGAAGCCCGACCACGTGCAGGCGGTCTCGAAGGTGTCGGCGAGCACCCCGAGGCTGACCAGGGTGCTCTGCAGGTAGGGCGCATCGATGAAGGCCGACTTCCAGCTCTGGGCGCTGGACGGGCCGTCCTCCTCGTCCTCGGGGCCGCGGTAGCGCAGGCCGCCGCGGACCTCGCCGCCGCGGCGCGCGCGATCTCGGTGGCGCGCTCGAGCCAAGGCGCCAGGGCGTGATCGTCCGACTCGAAAGCCACGATGAGCACGCAGGTGCCGTCCTGGGTGACCATGTTGAGGCCCGCCTCGCGCGCGTCGAGCAGCCGGCAGTTCGTGGGGTGCAGGCCGGATTGCACGATCTCTCGGGCCGCGTGGACCGCGGCCTCGAACTCGGCGAAGTGCAAGCTCGCGGATGCCCGATGGGTCGGGCGCGGCCGCACGCGCACGGTCGCCTCGGTGAGGATGCCGAGCGCGCCCTCGGACCGAGCACGAGGCGATCTGGGCTGGGGCCGGCGCCCGAGCCGGGTAGGGTGCGGGTCGCAATCTCTCCTGCGGGGCTCACCATCCGCACCGAGGCGACGAGGTCATCGATGTGCGTGTAGAGGGTCGCGAAGTGGCCCGCCGCGCGCGTGACCACCCAGCCGCCGAGGGTCGAGTGTTCGAAGGACTGCGGGAAGTGACGGAGCGTCAACCCGTGCCGGCGCAGCTCGGCCTCGAGGTGAGGGCCGGTGGCGCCGGCCTCGATGGTGGCGAGGCGGCTCGTCGGGTCGACGTCCTTGACCGCGTTCAGGCCGCCGAGGTCGACGCTGAGCACGGCCGGGGCGCGGTCGCGGGCGCACTCGACGCCGCCCAACCACCGAGGTGCCGCCGCCATAGGGCACGACCGCGATGCCCTCCGCATCGGCCCAGTCGAGCAGCCGCCGCACGTCGGCCTCCGAGGTCGGGTGCGCGACCGCGTCGGGGGCCGCCGAGAAGTCGCCGGTGAAGCCGCGCACCACGTCGCGGTAGGCGCGACCGTAGGTGTGGCGGATGCGGTCCTCGTCGTCGGTGCGGACCTGGGCGGCGAGGCTGGCCGGCGCGGCGATGCGGGTCTTGGGGACCTCGATCATGTCGAGGCGGGGCAGGGCGCGCAGCTCGGGCGGGTCGAACCCCGAGCACGGCCTGAACCATCTGCCCGATGTTCCTGCGTCCGTCGTCGTCGGGGAAGCGATCCGCCAGCCCCAGGCCCAAAAAGCTCTTCTCGCGCGTCACCGGCGGAGCATACCGCGGCGCGCGGCCTGCTCACGGGGCCGCGGTGACCTCGGGGGCGGGCTGGCAACCCGGAGGGCGTCGAGGTCGAGCGGGTCGAAGAGCACGCCTTCTCGCTCCGCGTACAGGCCCTTTCGGACCATGCGCGCGGGCGGCTCGGGGGTGTCGAGCAGGGCCGCGAGCACCTTCATCGGGTTCGGGTCGCGGAGTTGATGATGCTCATCTCGAGGCGGACCGGCACGAGGTCGCCGGTCAAGCCGGCTTGCGTGAGCACCTCGGCCCCCTCGCCGACGACGACGTCGACGAGCTGGGCCTTGAGGTCCACGGTGCGGCCGATGCCACGAACCATCTTGCGGATCTCGAGGGGGCCCGCCCGCCGGGCATCGATGCGGTCCGCGATCGCGGCCTCGGAGTCGAGGCCGAGCTCGGCGAAGGCGGCCCGGGACAGCCCGGCCACGTAGCTCGCGCGGCTGAGCACTTGCTGATCGCCTTGTCGTTGGGGCCGAGCACGAGGCCGCCGCGCATCCGGACGCCCTCGAGCTCGTAGGGGCGAAGCTGCTCCACGAGGCGGCCGAGCAGCGCCTCGCCCGCCTCGTCGCCGCGCAGCTTCACGTCCAAGAACTCGGACAGCGCCGACATGCCGAGGGACAGGGCGGGGCCGAAGGTCATCTGCGGGTGGGGCTGAAGCCTTGGCTGAGGAAGAGCGGTACGCCGCCCGCCGGAAGACGCGCGGCATCAGGCGCACGAGGTCGAGGTGGCCGGAGAAGGCGATGCGGCCCACCTTGGTGAAGCCGAAGCGCACGCGGACCTGCCGGCCTGGTCGACCTCGAGCATGGGGCGGCGCTCGATGCGCTTCTGCCGGCGGCGTCGACTCCTCCTTGCTGAGGGTCTTGAGCGGGGACGGCGGCGGCGGGGGGCGTGAGCGCGCCGAGCTGGACCAGGAAGTCGGTGCGCTCCTCGCGCATCTGCGTGAGGTCGCAGGCGACGCCGCAGTGATAGCAGACTAGCTTGCGCTCATCGGCCTTGTGACTCTCGAGGTTCGTGTGGTGAACGAAGGCGCCCTTGGGCTTGCCGCAGGGCGGGGACAGACGGTTCTTGAGCGCGCGCTTGTACTCCCGGGACAGAAAGCCCGGCTCGAGGCCCACGTCGAGGTGGTCCCAGGGCAGGCGGGCGTCGAGGGGCACCGGGACAAGAACGGGGTCACGTCCATGTCGCAGGCCTCGAAGGCCTGCTTCCAGATCTCGAGGTCGAGCTCCTCCTCCCAAGAGTCGAAGCGGGCGCCGTGGTCCCAGGCCCAGGCGATGACCTTGCCGAGGCGGTGGTCGCCGCGCGCGAGCACGCCTCGAGCCAGGAGCCCTTCGAGTCGTGCATCTTGAGCTTCACGCGGGTGCGGCGGGCCTCTTCGCGCAGGATGCCTTGCCTGCGTAGGACCTCGTCGTAGGCGTCCATCGCGCACCACTGGAACGGCGTGTGCGGCTTGGGCACGTGGGTCGAGACGCTGACCGTAACCTGGGCGCCGCGCTTGTTGCGGACCTGGTTGGCCACCGACAGTGCGCGCGCACCGGTCTGCACGATGCCGCGCACGTCCTCTCCTCCTCGGTCGGCAGCCCGAGGATGAAAGTACAGCTTCATCTTGGTCCAACCGCGGGTGAAGACGCGGCGCGCGGTCTCCATCAGCTGCTCTTCGGTGACGTTCTTGTTGATGACGTCCCGCATGCGCTGCGAGCCCGCCTCGGGCGCGAAGGTGAGGCCGCCCGCGCGCTGCGTGCTCATGTCGTCGAGCACCTCCTCGGACAGGCCGTAGGCGCGCAGCGAACTCACGGACAGGCTCACGTTCTTGGCCGTCGAGGGCCTCGAGGGTCTTGCGGACGAGGGGCTGGATCGCCGAGTAGTCCGGCCGTCGACAGCGAGGTGAGCGAGGCCTCGTCGTAGCCCGCGTTCTCACGCTGTCGGTGATGGTGTCGATGACCGCCTGCGGGTCACGCTCACGCACCGGGCGGTAGATCATGCCCGCCTGACAGAAGCGGCAGCCCTCCGTGCAGCCGCGCGCGATCTCGACGCTGACCCGGTCGAAGACCGTCTCCGTCGAGGCCACGGGGCCATCGGTGGGGAAGTCGAAGGGCTCGAGATCCTCGACGATGTGTCGCTGGACGGGCAGTGGAGCCTCGCCGAGCGCCTCGTCGACCACCACGAAGCCGGTGTCGGGGTCGAGGCGGCGCGTGTACTGCGAGGGCACGTACCAGCCGCCGAGCCCGGCGAGGCGGGCGAGGCGCTCGGCGCGGGGCAGGCCCGCGTCCCGCCACTCGGCCCAGCGCTCGAGGACCTCGGTCGCCTTCTCCTCGCCGTCGCCGATGAGGAAGCCGTCCACGAAGTCGACGAGCGGCTCGGCGTGGGTGGCGACGGGGCCGCCCGCGATGATCAGCGGGTCCTCGTCGCCGCGCTCGACGCCGAGGCGCGGGATGCCGCCACGCACCAACATCGTGAGGATGTTGGTGTACGTCAACTCGGATTGCAGAGAGAAGCCGACGACGTCGAAGTCGGAGGGGGGCGGCCGCTCTCGAGGGCGCGCACGACTTCGCTGTGTTCGACGAGCTTGTCCTCGAGATCCCGCCACGGTGCGAAGGCTCGCTCGGCGAGCAGGTGCTCGGTGTCGTTGATCAGCGAGTAGAGGATCTTGAACCCGAGGTGGCTCATCCCGATCTCGTAGAGGTCGGGGAAGGCGAGGCACATGCGAGCGCGGACCTCGTCCCACTCCTTGCGCTTTTCGCCGGGCTCACCACCCAGGTACTGCACGGGCTTCTTCACGTCGTGCAGGAACGCGGCGTACGGATGCTCTCGAAGCTCCATGTCGGACACATACGAAGACCATTTCCCTAGATTCGAGCAAGCGAGCATTTGTATGGCGGGCAAACCCGCGTATCGAGTTCCTGCCGTCGGTCCAGTTCGGAGGCGCGGGAACGGTCGAGAGTTGGGCACGAGCCTGCTAGCGTCCCGGGTTCAGTGGCGGGCGCCTCCCAACCCCCGAGCTTCGGCGCGCCGGCCCCCTTCCAGGGGACCGAGCGGTACGAGGTGGTCCGCAAGATCGGCGAGGGCGGCATGGGCGTGGTCTACGAGGCCGTGGATCGGCTCCGGGGCCGGCACGTGGCCCTCAAGACCCTCAACCGCTTCGACGCGGACGGCATCTACCGCATCAAGCAAGAGTTCCGGTCGCTGATCGACGTCAGCCACCCCAACCTCGTGCAGCTGCACGAGCTGGTGGCCGAAGAAGAGGCCTGGTTCTTCACCATGGAGCTGGTGCAGGGGCAGGATCTGTTGCGCTGGCTGCACGGTGAGCGACCGCCGCGCCCGGAGGAGCCGAGCCTGCCCCCGTCCTCGTCGGCGGGCTGGAGCGTGCGCTCGGGGGCGCACATCGCGTTGCCGATCGGCGACGAAGAGGAGACCGAAGCGGGCCCCGAGGGCGCGCCACGATCCGTGGTGCCGGACCCCGAGGTCGCGGAGGTTCGCCCAGACCCCGAAGGGGCAGCTCTTCAGCTCGGTGCGCGAGCTCGAGCTCGAGCGGCTCGCGCCCGCGATGGGGCAGCTCGTGGAGGCGGTGGCCGCGCTTCACGAGATGGGGCGCCTGCACCGTGACATCAAGCCCACCAACGCGCTCGTGACCGAGACGGGGCGGGTGGTCCTGCCTCGACTTCGGGCTCGTGACCCCGATGTACGACCGGCAGCTCGTGCGCAGCACCGTGCAAGGCATGGTCTGCGGCACCGTCGCGTACATGTCGCCGGAGCAGGGCGCGGGGGATGCGCTCACGCCGGCCAGCGACTGGTACAGCGTCGGTGTCATTCTGTACGAGGCCCTCACCGGCAAGCTGCCCTTCACCGGGACCATGTTCCGGGTCCTGATGGACAAGCAGCAGTTCGAGCCACCGTCGCCCCGGGAGCTCGTCAAGGACGTGCCCGAGCACCTCGACCAGCTGTGCCGCGCCCTCCTGTCGAAGAGCCCCGAGGACCGCCCCACCGCATCCCAGATCCTCGAGGCGCTCGGGCGCGACGTGCACGTCGATCTGACCCCCTCGGTGGCCTTCCCCATCGACCTGCCGGGGCACTTCGTGGGCCGCGCGGCGGAGCTCGAGCAGATGCAGGTCTCCCTGCGCCGAGCCACCGCGGGGCAGGCCCAGGTCGTGCTCGTGGAGGGGCGCTCGGGGGTTGGCAAGTCCGCCCTCATCAAGCGCTTCTTGGACCAGGTGGCGGTCGACGGTAGCACCGTGGTGCTGTCCGGGCGCTGCCACGAGCGCGAGCTCATGCCGTTCAAGGGCATCGACGGGATGGTGGAACGCGCTGTCGCGCTACTTGAGGCGGCTCCCCATCGACGAAGTGCAAGCTTTGTTGCCGCAGGACGCCCCGTTGCTCGCGCGCCTGTTCCCGATCCTCGGCCGCGTGGAGGCGCTCGCGGCGCTGCCTGACCCCACCCGAGGCTCGGGGGCGACGCAGGAGCTGCGCCGGCGGGCCTTCGACGCGCTCCGTGTGCTGCTCGACCGCGTCGCGCGCCGCACCCCGCTCATCCTCTCCCTCGATGACCTACAGTGGGGCGACGCGGACAGCGGCGAGCTGCTGTCTCACCTGCTCGCGCCGCCCGAGCCCCCGCCCTTGCTCGTGCTCGGCAGCTACCGGATCGAAGATCGCGACCAGAGCCCGCTCCTGTCCGTGATCTCGGCCCTCGAGGAGGCGCCGCGCGGCCTCGGGGTGGTGCGGTTGAACGTCGGTACGCTCGGCCCGGTGGAGGCCGAGGGGCTCGCGACGGCGCTGATCCGAGAGGCCGACAAGAAGGCCTCCGACGACGAGGTGCGCACCCGGGCGCGCCTGGTCGCGGCCGAGTCGGGGGGCGACCCGCTCTTCGTCTACGAGCTCGCGCAGCGCGACGCGGAGGGCAAGGACTACGCGCGCCCGGTGAGCGCGGCCGACGCTACACCGCAACGCCGATTGCGGCTCGAGGAGGTGCTCTTCGAGCGCATCAAGGCCCTGCCCCTGGGGGCGCAGCGGCTGCTCGAGGTTGTGGCGATGGCGGCCGCGCCGACGCGTATCGTGGTCGCGAACGAGGCCGCGGGCATCTCCTCGGCCGAAGACCGTGAGGTCGACCTCCTCAAGGCGCAACGCTTGTTGCGGTCGAGCCTCGCCGGCGAGGACTACATCGAGGTCTATCACGACCGGGTTCGTGAGACCCTGCACAAGCGCGTGACGCCCGAGATCGCGCGCGCGCACCACCTCGCCCTCGCGCGCATCCTCGAGGCTCAGGAGTCGCCGGACCCCGTGGCCTTGGTGCGCCACCTCGTAGAGGCGGGCGCGACCACGAGAGCGTCCCGTTACGCGCGGTCTGCGGCCCAGGCGGCCTTCTCGGTGATGGCCTTCGAGCGGGCCGCGGCCCTATACGGGATGGCGCTCGACCTCGCCGCCGCGGAGAGCGAGCGGCGCTGGCAGATCGAGGCGTGGCGAGCAGAGTCGCTGGCCTCGGCGGGCCGGGCGGTGCCCGCCGCGAAGGCCTACTTGCGGGCCTCGGAGGCCTGCGGCGGGGACCAAGGCTTCGAGCTGCGGCGGCGGGCCGCCGAGCAGTACCTGGGCAGCGGTCATGCGGATCAGGGCCTGGACATTCTGCGGGAGCTGCTGACGCAGGTCGGGTTGCCGTACCCGGGCAGCGCCGCGGAGGCGATGAAGGCGGCCGCGGCCGGGCGGGGCCGCTTCACGCTCGGGACGGTGAAGTTCGAGGCGAAGTCCTCGCGGGAGGTGCCCCGTCGCGTGAAGCAGCAGATCGACGTCTGCTGGTCGCTGGCGACGGGCCTGGCGATGGTCGACTTCGTGCGCGGGCCTACTTCGCCTCCGCATGCTGAGCCTCGCCCTCAACGCCGGGGACCCGATGCGCGCGGTCCGCGCGATGAGCGTCGAGGGGGTCATCCTGGGGGGCATGGAGCGGTCCGAGGAGCGCGCAGCGAAGATGCAGCGCCTGCTCGAGCGCACCGCAGACGGCGTGGCGCGGCCCAACGCCAAGGGCCTGATGCGCATGAGCCGCGGCTTCGCCGCCTACCTGCGGGGGCGGTGGCGGCTCGCCGAGCAGGAGATGGAAGCGGCCCTGCACATCTTCACGACCCAGTGCACGGGCGTGGCCTGGGAGAGCAACACCTGCCGCGTGATTCGCGCCGAGGCGATCAGCAACCAGGGGCGCATCCGAGAGGTCGGGGAGAGCATGCGCCGCGCGCTCGCGCAGGCGGCGGCGGTCGACAATCGCTACGTCTCGGCCACATACCGGACCTTCCCGTACCTGAGCGTGGTCTGGCTCGCCGTGGACGAAGCGGAGCGCGCGCGTCGAGAGCTCGACGGGTCGAGGGCGACCAGGAGGACGGCTTCCGCCTCCGGGACTACTCGCGCATGGTCTCGCTGACGAACGTGGATCTGTACGAGGGTAACGGCGCGGAGGCGTGGCGACGGGTACAGGCAACGTGGCCTGCGCTCGAGGGCTCGATGATCCTGCGCATGCGCTTGCTCGGCGCGGAGGCCCTCTTCCTGCGCGCTCGGGCCGCGCTCGCGGCCGCCGAGGTCACCGCCTCGGGCCTCTCGAAGGTCCGGCGCGAGCTCAACGACACCGGGAAGAGCCTCGAGGCGTTGGGGCTCCGCCACGTGCCCGGCTTCGTGGCCCTCATCAAGGCGCAACGCGCCTTGCTTCGCGGGCGCCGCGACCGAGCGCGCGAGATCTTCGCGGAGGCGCGGCGCACGTTCGAGGCCGTCGACATGAGCCTGCACGCCGCGGTGGCGGGGCGCCGAGAAGGCGAGCTCGTGGGCGGCGGCGAGGGGCGGTTCATGGTCGAGCGCGCCGACCGCTTCTTGGTGGAGCAGGGCATCGTGCGGCCGGACAAGATGGCGCGCCTGTTCTGCCCCGTCTCCGGCACCACCGTGGGGATCTAGGGGCGAGGCGGCGCAGGTCGCCGGCGGCTCTGCATCCGAGGCGGGCTCGGGGGCTAGCGCTCTTCTTCGTCGACGTTCGAGGCGATGACGTCGCCCGCGCCGCCTCGACGCTTGGCGGCGGCGCGCACGGCAGAGCGATCACCCTGGACAGCCTTGGGGGCGCGGCCGGCGCGGGGCCGGTGGCTTTGCCGGCTTGGCGGTCGGCGGCTCTCTTGGCGGCGCCTTCCTTCGCGGCCGCCTTGAGGGCGGCGATGCGCTTCTTCTTGGCCTCGGCCTTTTCGGCCTCGGTCTGAGGGGGCGGCGGGGCCTTGCGCGGCGGCGGCTTGGCCGGGGTGGGGCGCTTCGCGGGGGCGCCGCGGCTGGCCGCGGGGCCTGCGCTCGGACCGGCGCGCTTGCCGCCCGCGAGGTCGAATCGGACCTCTTCCTTCTTGCTCGGGGGGCGGACCGCCACCGGGGCGTCCCGGGCGTCGTCCGGCGGTGGGCCGCGGCGCGCGGGGGGGCCGCCCGGGCCGGGCGTTGCGGGGGCTGCGGCCGGAGGCGGGGCCGCGGGGGCCGGCGGCGCGGCGCGGCGGGCGGCGGGTGGCGGGGCCTTCTTGGGCCCGGCCCCCCGGCGGGTCACACGAGCGTGCTGCCCGCCTCTTGGACGTTGAAGGAGCCCTGGTTGACGTCGCGCGCGAGGTCTTCGGCTTGCCCGCGGTGGGGACCGGGGCCTGGTTCTGCTGGTTCTCTTGCGCCTTCTCCATCGCCTGCTTGGCCATGGTCTCGGCGTCGCTGGGTTCGACGAGGGTGTTGCCTCGCCGCGCTCGGGCTCGGTGAGGTCGAGGCCCTGGGCCGCGAAGAGCATCATGAGCGCCTGCGGCCCGTGCTTCATCGCGTAGTCGGCTCGGCCTCGTAGAACCGGTAGGAGCCAGACCATGTCGACGAAGGCGTCGGGGCCGATGGGGGCGCGGTGGAAGTTCGGCACGAAGGGCACCGGGGGCATGAAGAGCACCGCGTCCATCGAGCAGAACGGCGCGAGGACCTCCGGGGCGCGGACCATGTCGCCGAGGTTCACGGGCTGGCCGCTGGACTCGGAGAAGAGGGCGAACTGCGCGAGCAGCTTGTGCACGGCGTCGAAGGCGGCCCGCTCGGGCTCGCGACGCAGCAGGACGAGGCCCTCGACGCGGCGTCCGTCCGGCATCTGGAGCAGGGGCGCCGCAGGTCGCGAAGACCACGGGGGCCTGGGGGCCTTGCGGCGCGAAGTAGGCGAGGTTGAGGGACTGCATGGGGGACCGGGGATGGGGCTCCCGGACAGCTCGAAGACCTCGTCGGGCGGTCCCAGAAAACTCGACGAGGTGCTTTCGCACCATCAGGACGGTCGGGTTTTCGTCGAGGGCGCTCATGTGCGCACCCCGAAAACTACCACGACGGGCAAGGAGGGAAGCCACGTCCGCGTGGGTCTCGCAGCGTCCTTGTCCCGTGTCTCAGAGGCAGGTCTGGGCGTATCGCAGCGTGATTCGAGCCCCCGGGGCCGGGGTCGCGGCGGGGCCGAAGG
>JALQPE010001229.1:0-13463 GCA_030407315.1 Asparagopsis taxiformis | reverse complement strand
AAGACAGGAATTCAACACGGAACTCATGAACTACCACGACAGGATATGCCAACTCATGGAGGCATGTAAGGGAGGAGCCAAGAAACTGATGAACCCAAGTTCCTCACTTGAAGGGTTGATCAACTTCTATTCAGAAGGGGAAATCAAGGCAAGGATGAGGATACTGGAGGACAAGATCAGAGGAATGCCACCCATGAGCATCACAGTCGAATCCAATGCCTACTAGCTGGAGAGACTAGTGTCAGTCACTAAACGATACTTGAATTTTGGAGACAGACATGAGGCCATCTGGAAAGGTCTTTGACCAGATTCACACATCTGGTATCACCAAGCCCTATAAGGAGGACACACTGCCCTATGGCAACCAGAACCCATATTTGGAGGATCTGAACAATTCAACTGGGAAATCTCCTCGGAACGCAATAAATTCAAACCAGTCTCACCATAGCGTGCCTGAGCTTCACAGCCTACATCTTCAGAACAAGTATCCTAGTCCAACTGATTATTCAACAGGGAGAGGAAAGTGACAACTATGGGACCGACCGATATCAGACTCCACTCGACAGCTTCAGCCTCGAGAAGTTCAGAAGAGACAGGTACCAAGCAGAAGGTTGCACTTATGATGCATATGCCTGAGTTTTGAAGTCAACGGTCATATATTCTTTATTTAATGAATTAGCCTATTTTATTACCCTTCCTAAAATCAGTGAAAGCCTGGGGACGAATGCCCAGATAAATGCAAGGACAATTGATTGAAATCTGTCTACGGACTGCCATGGACCTCAAAGACCAGGAACGGCCAGTGCACAGCAGATTCCCGAGCATGGGCTCTCCAGATATTTCCCCTATATTATACTTTTATATTTAAGCCAGGATCTTAAATGCGAAGTGACAGGTAAACCAAAGTCAGTCGAGGTTCGCGTCGAAAGTAGCTGTGCAGTCGCATCCCGAACTGTTTCAACCAGCAAATCAACCCGGATATTAATTTATCCCACATTCCAGCTGGAATATTGTGTCAAATAAAGACAGGCAAGCAGATCAGTTGCGAGGACATAATGAACCTCAAAGAACTCCACCCTCCGCCAGCACCAGAATCCTTGAACCAGATGATTAAAGCAAACTTAGAACAAGGTAAAGGCTTGGTTCGAAGGAGTTTTCTCCTCCTGAAAGCAAGGAAGTTGAAAATGAAGTCTCTCCATTCTCAGAAGTGAACTCGATGGATGAGCTATCACCCATCATGAAGGGTACTCGAGTGAATGAGCCTATTCTCGATGGTTTGCTGGAGTACCGTCCCTAGTCGATCGATCACCTAATTACCCTGCACTGACCTATTTTACTGGTTGTGATCAGTTACTGAATAAATCTTCCCATAAATCCAATTTTCAATTCTGCTGTCTTGTGTTAGTTTGTGAATATCAATTAATATGGATTGGTTTTCGGTCTGTTCCTGTTTCTCCAATAAATTTGCGTTGCCTGAATATAATTATATCGGGTGACTGCAAAGGTAACTGACCATAAATGGCTGAATCCCGTTCTTTCGATTTGGGTGACCAATCTGACATCTTAGCTGAGCCATCTAATGATGAGGAGTGTGTTCTGTGTACTGGTCCTTCTTTGATTCCTGTGGTTCACCATGCTCTGTTCCAGAAGTACTCATCCAGTCAGGACTTCTTCTACACTAAGGACATAAATGACTTGATTGAGGAGCCAGAGAGGAGTTGCTACACCCATGCCATCGCAGTGTTCAAGGAATTCGGATACCTGGACGAGTCTCACTAAGAAATGCGGAGAATATACGAGCAGCATTAACATGGTAACAAGATGGCCATGATATCGGAGTATTATAAGTTCCATCGAGATGTGCCCATGTGCTTCGACTCAGTCAAGCTGGAGAAGATCATGGGTAGCCATTATGCCAAGGTACGAGAGTGTGACTATAAACGCATCAAAAATGTCCTCAAAGAATAGCAGGGAATATCACTGACCACTCAGAAGAGTGAAAGTTCCATCGATGATGACAACAGCAGCTATGTCAAGAAGTCAAAGTACAGCACAATGCTACATGGACTCAAGTCAGAGGAAAGCAGAGCAGAAAGCAGACTATTGATGGAAATGTGTGATAAAATAGAACAGGGGTACAACAGAAAGAACAAATCCAACAGAGCAACAGACGAATTCAGAGGGTTCAGGGTCAAAGGGGCATTCGAATCAGAAGAAAAGGCATTCGAATCGTTCCTCAAGAGAGAGAAAGGGAAAGGAAGGAAGAAAGCACCCAGGTTCATCAAATCAAAGAAGGCAGATGGGTCAGCAGGACTAGGATCCAGCAATGAAGTCATCGAACAGCCATTCAAGAAACTACCCCATAAGGCCATATGGGCACACTCCATCGAGAAGACAACAGCCAATTAAACGATATCCAGGGAAGAGAAGAACAAGAAAGCAGACAGACTGCAGTCATCAGTGTTTAGGAACAAGAGATACAGTCAAGTTCAACCTGAAAGGAGTGCTCTATTCAGACCACTGACATCCAATGTCCTAGCTCTGAAATCCAACAAGAAAACAAAAACAATTGATTAAATCTATGGCAAATCTAATCCAACAGGCACTCTCGAGAAGTATCAGAGCGATAGAAGTCGGAAGAGCACAGCTGGGTTCAACTCATCATCCAAGAAGCCGACTCGAGCCTCCTAGACTAAGAGCTACAAGAAACTACCATCCTATAATAGCCGAGAACTCAAACCTGAGCTCAGGACTATCGAGGCTGGATAGCCAAGGAGATGCAGCCTGAACATCAGACAGAGCTCCCATGCAATGCTGAGCAGACCAACCAATGATCGTCCATTGGCGAGGAGCGCATCGAAGGGTTCTGTGAAAATGATGAGAGATCCAAGTAGAGATAGTGTCAAGAACATCGCAATGCGAAGAAAGTCTGCAACTGCAACTACTCACAGTAGTAAGCTGATTACAGATCCCCGTCTCATCAAGGCAGCAAACAATCAGATTCTGGAGAGAACCAGCTCCAAGAGCAGGGGCAAGATGCTATCAGGATATAGTTCAGCAGATCTAAAAAAGAGGGCAGCCATAGAGAAGCTGCTGTAGAATAAGTTGGAGGCAGCCCGTCTACCAATGGAACACTATTGATCGTATATGTTTTCGTCCTATAATATGGTTGAGCATACTATAGTCCGGTGAGGATAATATAATCGTTTAGGGTGAATCGACGTCGAATGTTGGGCAGCACTATGAGCGAGGATGTGTTCAAGGGTACTTGGGATAGCTACTGAAGTCATACTGATTGGGGACTGTCGAGTGGGCAAGACATCGTACCTGCACTCCATAATGAGGAGGGGATCCTACCTCAATGCCAAGAGTGACATCCCTCCTACCATTGGAGTGGAGTATGCTCCCACTGTGGTTCAGCTCAAGAACTACAATAAGACAATCAACACCAACATCTGGGACACATGTAAGCAGAAAGTAACGCAGCTGGGGCAGAGAAGTTCAAGTCTATCACTTCCTCCTACTACCGGAAGTGCCATGGAGTTATAGTCATGTTCGATCTGACTGACAGGAACACCTTCCTGCACTTGAAGGGATGGCTGGAGGAGGTGGCCAAGCAGACCATCAAGAGCACCCTCCAAATCATAGTACTGGGCAACAAAATAGACCTCATAGAGTCAGGAGACAAGGAAAGGCAGGTTTCGGAATCCGAAATCACAGACTTCTGCGTTGAGAACTCACTGACATACAGATTGACATCAGCCATCACAGGAGCCAATGTCCTCGATTCACTTACTGAGCTCCTCGAAAGTAAGAGTACCATAATGCAGAAATCTATGAGTCCTCAACGGGTAACGAGGAGAACAGGAACCAGAGCTCATCAGACTTCCAAGTGATCAACACTTCCTTGCTGCTTGACAAGGATAAGACGATGATGAGTGCCCGGAACTCGGAGAGAGTCCAGTTCCTGTGCTAAATGCTGCTGATGTGTTTCCAATTTAATATTAATCAAGTCTGGGTTCCAATTTAACTAACACTCAATATTAAACAGAGGGCTATCTGATTGCAGCATGTCACAGTAGTACAGGCTCACTGGGTATGGGAAGAACTCTCAGAACCAATCGAAATCCATAGGGAAGTGAAGTATGCTGCAGCAGGAGAGAACCACTTAGTATTCATAACAAGTCAATGTGAGATAACACAGGCAGCAATGAGGTCTATGCAATGGGATCAAACAAATTCGGACAGCTCGGCATCCAGAAAGCTCAGCAAACTTACTATGATAAACCACATCGAATACTGGAAGGTATCAAAGTGAGGAAAGCGTACTGTGGAGCTGAGCACACATTCTTTGTTAATGGTACCCTCCCAATAATTTAGAGAAACATGAAGTCTTCAGTACAGGACTCAACATCAAAGGACAACTAGGTATAGGGACATTTGACAATATGCATACTCCTAAAATTGTCATTGGACTATTGCCTTATGGCCGAAAGAACCCTAAATCTCTGAATTCAAACTTAACTAAGCAACCCAAGGCACCGATCATAGATATCCTTGAAAGTAAGTCAGAGGCTATCCAGAGTTTGATTTGCAAGTGAAGATGGAAGAAGAACCATTGGAAACCCTCCTTAGGTTGGAGTCTGATGAGTATGTTGAGAACCTAGCCTGTGGAGCTCTCTTCACTGTTGCTTTGACCAATCGAGGAAGGATCCTTGCCTGTGGAATGCAGGCACCTATCATCGGAAAAGAAACCAGTGAGGAGCTGTTCGAGAGAGCCAAATTCAGACAGATCGAAATAGAAGAGAAGATATTGGAAGTCAGTGCTGGATTAGCAGGATGTGCTGCTCTGACTAGCTAAGGACGAGTCTATATCTGGGGGAAGTTCGGCCAGACAATCAATAACATTCCAAAGAGAGTCAAAATCAGGAATGATGGGATTCAAGTGGAGAAACCAAAGGAAGAAACATTTGTGAGTGCTCGAGTAGGAGATGAGTTTGTCCTACTCCTAAATAGAAAAGGGCAGGTGCTGAGCTTCGGAGAGAACATTGACAACCAGTTAGGAGTATAGTCCAAGGAGACATCATACAGAGAAGGGGCAGATTTAGTGCCAGGAGTTGGCTTCTCAAGGGAGATAGTCGTTGGAAGGAATACTTGCTTTGCAGTTGACATTGAGAAAGGAGAACTCATTGGTTGGGGATCCAACAGGTATGGTCAGATATCATTGTCACCTGATGACCCAGTCCTGATGAAGCCAACCAGGTTAGGAATATACCTAGATGAAACATAAATTCTAATTCCTTCTTCTTACAGCACCTTCATTTTGACAGCAGGCAAATTCCAACATCGATATACTGAAAGAGATCCTAGTGAAGTTGAGGAAACTGTGAAGCTATCCGAATACAGGAAGCTGATGAGTGACTATCAGGTCCTCAAGAACCTGAACAAGGCATTGCTAGAAAAGGTACAGCCATCGAAAAAGGAAACCAAGGAAGTGCAGACATCATCCAAGTTCGAAGTGACAGGAGTTACTAAGCATCGAAAGTTCAATTCGAACCTAGAAATTGACTGGAGAGAGCTCACCATTGAAGGACAGCTCAATGAGGGTGGCTATGGAGTGATATACAAGGCCAAGTGGAGGGAGACCACGGTGGCAGTCAAGAAATTCAAGATTGAAAATGGGGATGTAAGTGTGAGAGACTTCCTGAGTGAGTGCCACGCCATGGAAGCAGTCAGGCACCCCAATATTGTCATGTTCTTGGGAGCAGTCATCAAGAGTCCCAATTACTCGATTATCCTTGAGTACTGTTCTCGAGGATCTCTTTGGTCCTATTTACAGAACTTAGATATCCCACTGCCATGGTAGTAACGCCGTCGCCTTGCCAAATAGATTGCTAAGGGTGTATTGTACCTGCACCTGTGTGATCCTCCTATCCTACATCGTGACTTGAAGAGCCTCAATATCTTCCTGGATGCTCACCTGACTGTGAAGATTGGTGATTTTGGATGGACGAAGACTCTCTAGGACTACATGACCAACAAGATCGGCACTTACCAATGGATGGCACCTGAAGTCATAGGGAACATGCCATACACTGAGAAGGTAGACGTGTTCAGCTACTCGATTATCCTGTGGGAAATAGCATCGAGGGAACCACCATACAAGAACATCAACGGAGCCAAGGTATCCGAAGGAGTGTTGCACAATGATTTAAGACCAACCATACCCAAGAAGACACCTGAGCCATTCGCCAAACTGATGCGCAGATGCTGGGAGTCCAACCCAGATAGGCGACCGGACTTCAGAGAGATCATCCAGGAACTCGAAATCATGAAGCTGTGAGAGACCATTGATAGATCCGGATGCTTGACTATTTATATTTATAGAAATTCCATATTCGATGAAAGTGAATACCCTCAGTGTTCTTCTCATCCTTGGGTGTCTCACTGCGGCCAACTCTCAATGCTGCCTTGGGTTCAGTGGCAGGAGGTGTGTCTAGTGCCCCAATGGAATGCACATCTATCGGCATAACTGTGTCTACGACATCCCGAACTGCGAAGGATATTCCAATGGCTTCGACTGCTCAAAATGCAAGGCAGGATACGAAACATACTCCAATGAAATCACCGGAGCGCAGGAGTGTAGAGCATCTACCTCAGAAGAAGATTCTTCATCGACAACTTCGGATTCCAACGCAGTGGCTTTCCGGTAAGTCGATTAGTTGGACAGATCGAGAGTTAATGCCTATGTGATCGAGAACATCCTGACTGACATCGGAGAGTCCACCCTATTCAAGATGTACCAACTGGTTGACACACAAGGAGAAATCTATCGAATGGTGTACTTCACTAACCAGGGCATTCTTGATGTACTATTGAGCTACATTTATCCACGGAATGACAAGTCATCCCTCATTGAAGTACTAAAAAGTGGAAAGAAACCAACAGAGTTCCAAGTCAGGCTAATTCAGCGATCAATATTTTAAATTGACTCACAAGTTTGATTCAGTTTTGCTGAATGTGAGAGCAGATCCCAATTTCGGACTCATCACTCAACACATCAGTTAGGAACAACCAGAATCTGATCGACATGGAAATACTGGCAGTCACTCGAAGAGACACACAAAACACAACGACATATCGGTTCTTCTTCGTTGAAGGAGACAGCGGAGTGAGAGAATTGGAAACTTCGATCACTAAGCCTGCAAACAATCAACAACAAAACTCAGGTACTCGACAGAACAGAACATCAGCATCTGGTACTAGAGAGGAAATTGAGGAGTTCCCAACTCAGAATCTAATGCAGATACCTTAATTTGCCTTAGGATTTGAAATCTTGACTAAAAGATTCCCTGGCCATTTAATTGGGAGCAGGATACAGTAATTAAGTACTATCACAACCCAGGAAGGAGGATAAGCTATAAAGAGATACCGAATTGTGGCTGTTGACCCTCACTTCCAGCATCGGATAGTGTCTGAGTATTTCATCGATGTTGCTGCTGGGTCTTTCCAATTGATCAGGTTCGATCAGATCAACTTGAGCAGTAACCTTGTTACTGAGTTGAGTTCTGCGAATGAAGAAGTTCAAAACTTCAGAGAAGCGCAGGAGGACACTAAAACCGAAGAGATATCTTCGCCATCTGAACCATCTGAACCATCTGAACCGACTGTTGAGCCTGAAACTACAGTCGAAATTCCACCAACTACAGTGACACCACCTCCTGCACCTTAACAGAATACAGAATTGAAAACTCCAAGTGGCAAGTATTAGTTTACAACAATGTCTTTCAGGGAAGCTATTGACAATGGTCGAATAATTGAGGCTCTGAAGTTCATGAATGAGAGGATGGGTCGCCCTATCCATGATGTGAGGAGTCTCCTGACAATTGAGAACATGGATGTGTCAGATAGTCTGCACTTCCTTCGAATCACTGAGAAGGCCAAAGATGATGAAATCTACCAAGTTGTCATCCAGGTTTCAGGTGTCAGGAACTATGAGCTATCAGTAGCCCTGGAAAGAACAGAGAAGGCAACCATATTCAGGAATGCGACATATACCATCGATAACGATAGGAGAGAGCAGAACAACATCATCGACCTAAATGTAGTTGAGGAACTCATCCAAAAATATACTCCAAAGATAGAAACGCAGCCTCCTGTACAGCAGAAACCTGAAATTATCATACCAACAAGACCATAAGTCACTCCAACAGTCACTCCGACAGTCACTCCTGCAGTTACTCCAACAGTTACTCCTACCGTCACTACACCTCCTCCTATTCCTGAAGTATAGCAGAACACTGAGGAATCTCCTCAATAGTTGAATCCTAGAACAGTGTGACTGTGCTTCCGGCAGTTTAGTTGCTGGCTAATCCTTCATTCCAAAGAGTGGATGCCCTATTAAGAAAAGAGTTCAGTTCTGTTCTGGATAAGTCTTAACTAATTTCATCAGCAATTGCTGTCGAAAATGGATAAATCGATCTCGATATTGGGTATAAGATTGAGAACTCCACTTTCCTGATCTTCTCGGTTGAAATTACAAGTGATGGAATCGTCAATGTGGATGAAGTGAGAGAAACTAAGAGTCTCTAGTTCCTAGGTTCAGGACTCAATTTGCAGAGCAATTCAGTTGAACCAGCATCCAGGCAGGTCACTGAATAACCCTAAGTGCAGTCACCAGCTCGTACCAACAGTACTGCATCTCACCAGTCTTCATAGACTAGTGCTTTGAATTCTAGGAACCGTTTGAATGAGACTATTGTTCCTTTATAGCAGCTTCAGTCGAGTGCTCAGTTCTTGATTGGTGTTCGACTGGTGCACAGGAATCATCCGGATTTGGCACCTACCCTCGATCCCATTCAATTAAGCACATTCAACGTTGAAGGTTCTGACAAACTTTACTATAGCATCGTCCTCAAGAGCAAGACAACTGAGGTCTACTATGAGGAGACCTTCCACGTAGATATAGAGAAGGAAGAACTGGAACACATGAACTTCAGGAGACTGGCCACAATCGAAGTACAGAACATATTCCCAGAAGGGCAGGATCTAGTAAGAGAGAGAGTGAGCCCACCGATACAGGTCACCCAGAGCAATAATCCAGTATCAACAACAACAAGAGCAACAACAACAACAACAAGAACGAGACAAACTGTGGTTAACAACCAACAGGCATCAGGAGCGGAAAGTCTGACTCTATTGAGTCCTTCAGAGTACAAGAAGCACCATGGAGTGGCAGCATCGATTAGAAAACTACACACTCAGGAGCAGTATGCAGCCAGAAGACTGTCAATTGTCAGCATCTACCATACTCCACCTCAGCAAGGATAGAGCACATATTACCTGGTAGTGAAGAAACCCAACAACCAGAGACTATACTTCAGGTCTATTTTCAATAGTACAACCCAGAAGGCCATTCTGACCGAGATAACGGAGGAGGAGTTCAACAGCTTGTGATGTTTAGTATGGATATTGATGTATGACCCATCATGGGAATCCTCTCTGCCCCTGAATGCTGCGTGTGACGGTCTCTGTTCTCTGGTAGCTCTGACCTCCCTGCATGGATGTCCCCATTCTTGGCTTGTCATGGAATCGATATGGAACACCCAAGGTTGACCCAGTCAGATATCGAATGCACAGGTTTTCCATATCGTCGATGGTCACCTTGCTGTTGCCGTCCACGTCCAGAGTGCCGAAGAAGGAGTTGACATCCTATTTCTGAGGGTTGAAGTTGGAGTTGAGGACTCGGTAGGCATTGGCGAGCATGGGTAGAGTCTAATTTTCGATTCATGTACTTTGACTGTATCGATGGACCCGCTCTGGTCCTTATCATAGAATCCGAATAGGTTATGTGCGATCTGCTTGGCACCATCGACATCAGTGAGTCCTGTGTTGATCAGGTGTGCTTCCCCTCCCTTCTCAACCTTCAATATGGATCTGACCAGTCCTTGGATCATAGGTTTGTTGTCAATGAAGCTCTTATTGGCCTTAACCTGGCTGGATTCACCTAGGTTGCCTGACTGCCCTTGCACATTGCTGAGGGAGGGGTCATTGACACTGAACACAGTATTATTCATATTCATGCCTCTGTTTGAAATATAATATCTGATAACTTCGATGTGATTTCCTGAAGATACTCCCTTAATTTTAAATCGGAGCAACGTATAAATATGAAGTTGCTGTCATCCCTCCCTCCTATGTACCTATGTTATGATTCAGATCTTCTATCTTTGAGGATTCTATGTTTGCTTGGGACCTCCTTCAGACCGAGATTTCGATTGAGCTGTCTTCAGTAGCTTGCAGTTCGGACATTGCGAGGCTGTTAGCGATCTACATGGTACTTGATAGTTGATGAAGTCCGGAGTAGAGAAGATGAACTCGGTAGGTGATCCAAGGGAAGCCTACTTCAAGAACAAGGCAACTGCTCTGATGGGCAGAACCAGTGTCATCAAGAGCCTAAGTCATCGAAATCACATCCAAGAACAGGAGGCAAAAAATGGAGGAACTCAGGAAGGGAACACAGATAAACCACAGGTGAAGGTATCAAAGGATACACGCAAGAAAAGTAATTCAGAAGTTAACGGACACTACTCACCCACACCCAACATGAACCTACTCGAAAAGAAAAAAGAACTAGAAATAAGACTGGCATACGGAGCAGAGGAACACAGTCCAGAAGCACTCAAAATACTCCTGCAGCAACACACAGACAAAGAAGCCAAAATAACACAGAAAATAGAAAGAATCATGAGCAACCACGAAGAGAGACTCAACGAAAGACTCAAGAAAAGACAGAGGAAACAAGAGAACAAGATAGAATAAGTAGAACCATTCACCTTAGAGTCAACCAAAGAGAACGATGAAAATACACAGAGGAACACACCTGAAAAACAAGGAGAGGGGAAGTCCATATTCAACAGTCCAAGGTTCGACAAACTGAAGATATTCAACAAAGAGAGTGAACATAAAGAGAGAACACTGAAAGAAGTCAAGAGTCTGAAGAATTTAAGACCCATCTGCAAGATATGGGGCGAAAAGCATGAAGGAAAGAGTAAAAACAGAGCTGCTGACAATAACTGGATCAAAGAGTGTCATATCTGACTGATGCATGTATACTGAAATATGAATCCCGGAAGAATTGTGCTAATGATTAAATGAACGAAAACAGAAACGAAACTGAATTCTTGTTCGATGAACAGACATATCTGGAAATCAAAAGACAGATAAAGGAACAGGTGACTCTGCATCGGTGCTTTACGAACCTGTTTATTCGGTTCCAGAAAAGGCACAGAATATACTTAGCCACAGCAAGAAAACTCAAGCATATATATTTGATGCAAAATGGCATACAGCAGGATATAACTATTCTAGATGAAGTAGTAGGTTAGGTTGAAGAGCTATCTCAAATAAAGCAATCGTTTTCTGATCTGACTGACACCATCAATCACCTCTCAGAGTGTTCTTATGGTGAGAATGAGTTTTTCCTTATTGATTTGATCACAAAGTACAAGATCGCTGTGAGCATGGTCTTAAGAATTTGTCTATTTCTGCAGAAGAACAAACTCAAGGATCCGAGTGAAGTTCTGAGGAGAGCATGGGTAAAGATCGAGATTCGAGTCTTTCCATGAAATCCATATGCAATCAAACACAAGTGCATCCCAACTTCACTTTAATGACTTGAATTCATATGCTTCAAAGGCTATCGGACAGATTAACTAAATTGAAACTAGAATTCTCAATCTCAGGCTCTGGTGGAACAACATGAAGGCAGATACTCCCGAAAAAGCTGTATTCAGATCCAAGTTTTCAGGAATCACAATTACAAATAAGGCTGATAGCGCATGAACACTATATTTGGCGTCGTTTCCTTTGATTTTCTATTTAAATATCACTCACCCATGAACCCTCGTCAGAAGTAGAGGTACATACAGGCAATAGAAATGGCCGAAAAGTGCCAAAAGGACAAAGCTGAGGAAGCCCAATTGCAGATTGATCTGATCATATCTTTAAGATCGAGGCAGGCTAAGCTGCATCAAAGATGGATTCTCCTCAAGAGCACTCTATAGAAGAACCAATTAGGGGAGGAGAGCAAGGTTTCTGAGAAACTTGTAAAGCAGATCAACAAAATGTTCAGCATTATTGCCAAATTGACAGTAAGTCAGGATTTCAAGACAGCCTTCGACCGCACTCTGGACTTCGCATGCAAAAATAGAACAGTAGCCTGTCGACGTCTGACTGTATTGCAGAAGGCCCGTTCTCCTTCTTAGGTAGATGCTGAGTAGCTTGAGGAGACCTTCCAAGGTGAGAGTGTTAAAGACTGGCCGAGTTTTGAAGAGAGAAGGAAGTTCGAATCATCACTCAAGAAGGTGCTCAGAGTAGGAAGGATATCAGAGCGAATTGCAGCAAAGATGAGCACTTTGAAAAAGGATGACGATATAGTTGAGGAAGGTTCCTGATAAACATGGATTGTATAGTGCAACTATGGCTGTAAACTGACTCTTTATTGTAATAAATATAACTGGTTGATGTCCCTTCGACAGTACTCGATTGAGCCTCCATCCTTCGCTCCGGATCGGAACCAGTATCACTACCCAAGTTCAGCCATGCAGAACAGGAAGAGGAAGTAGTTTATGACTGAGATGCCTCAAGGGGAGGAATACTTCACTCGATGTCAGAAGAAACAGTATGCCAACCTGCATCACCAGTCAGAGATCAAGGACATAGCCTTATTGGATGAAGGTGATCGGATTCCATCCAACCATAACAACCTATCAGTCAATGACATTGAAGGGGCAACTTCCAATACCCTCATCAGTCAAGTAGTCAAGGCCAGGCTCAAACACTCCCAAAAAGAACAACGGTTCAGGAAATACCAAAGCGATAAGCATGTACAGAGCGAATACGGAGGCATATTCGATGAGGAAGGAGCAGGGAGTCCAGTCTACACTCAACCTAGGAAGGAATAACCAGACACCAAACAGTACCAGAACATGGCCAAAGGGTCATTCAAAGGACCAGTGCTCAACTACCATCTAATGGCCAAAAATAGAGTGCATTCAGAGGGAACCCACGAAGAAAACAGGAAGAAGAAACTATCATTTGCCAAGGACATCCTCCATGAACAGATAGATGCACACACACCAGTAGAGAGCAGGAAAAATGAAGGACAGAGGGCACAGTTAGAAACCATAGACACAATCAGAGGGAACTTCAATAGAGTATCACCCAGGAATAACTCACTTGGGCTGAAGGCAAGACAGCCAGACCCTTTAAATCAAGAAGAGAGTGAGCCACTAATCAACAAGATAGGTCAGCATCCCAGTCACTCAGATCGACACCAAAAGAAACAGATGCACAAATACCTATGGTAGCCAAGTACCTACATCCCTCCCAATCAACTCAGGAAATGGAATCCCACCTTCATGCCGGAGAACCCATACGAGTACCAGAACAGAAATCGAAAG
>JALQPE010001228.1:0-11312 GCA_030407315.1 Asparagopsis taxiformis | reverse complement strand
CAGGACTGCGCCTTCTGGTGGCGCCTATCTAGGTTCGAATCCTAGTCCCCGAACCACCCACTGGCCCGTTCGTCTAGTGGTTAGGACGCTGGCCTCTCAAGCCGGTAACACGGGTTCAAATCCCGTACGGGTCACCAACGCCCCGATCGACATCTGTCGGTCGGGGCGTTTGTTTTCGGACGGCGCGCTGCGGACGGCGCGCTGCGACGGCGCGCTGCGGACGGCGCGCTGCGGACGGCGCGCTGCGGACGGCGCGCTGCGGACGCCCCTCGGTGGACCGCTCCGCCCACCTCTCTGTCAGAAACTCCGAGAAATCTTGTCGGGCGCGGAACCGTTTCGTGACGCGTGCGAGATACCCTGCGTGAACATGCCCTCGCTCACCGACCATCGAAGCGCCGCCGCCGGGCGCGCTCTGCGTCAGGCCGTCGCTGGCGATCGGCGCGCGCAGCGGGCGCTGGTCGACGCGCACGCGCCCGCCGCGTGTACGCGGTGCTCGAATCGCATGCTGCGCCCCCGCGGCGTGGCCGCGCAGATCGATGACGTCGCCCAGGACACCTTCGCGGTGGTCTTCGAGGCGGCTCGGGCGCTTCGATCCGGCGGGCACCGCCAAGCTGTCGACCTGGATCCTGACCATCGCCTCGCGCCGGGCCCATCGACGCGATGCGGCGCGCGGAGCGGCGGGCGCGGCGCCGGTGGTTCGCGCCCAAGCCGCGGCGCCCTCGCGGCCCCCGACTCGACCGTCCTGGGTCGGCAGCTCGCGCAGCTGATCGGCGAGTTGCCCGCAGAGCAGCACGCCGTCTTCGTGCTGCGCGCCTACCAAGAGTTCACCGACGCGAGATCGCCGCCGCCCTCGACCTGCCCATCGGGGACGGTCAAGTCGCGGCTGAGTCGAGCGCGCGCGCGCCTCAAGAGCGCCTTGGCATTGGAGTCGTCATGATCGATGAGTCACCCGCAGACGCGCGCCTCGATCGGGCGATCACCGATGGGCCGCCCACGCGCCGCCCGCCGACTTCGCCGATCGCGTTGCTCGACGCCCGCCGCCACGCCGCGCGCTGTGGACGCTGGCGGCCGCGGCGGTGGATCTGCGTCGCGATCGGGGGTGGTGGTGGTCGGGGACGGGCCAGGCGAGCCAGCGCTTCGCCGATCGTTCAACCGTGCAGCTCGGCAGCGTGGGCGTGGTCGTCGCGGAGCCTGGATCGCAGCTGCGGTGGTCCTTCGACCGCGCGTCCGCCGACATCACGCACTCCGAGGCGTCGCCTTCTATCGCCTCAAGCCGTCCGCCCTGGGTGGCTCTCATCGTATTCAAACCCCGCTGGCGTTGTGGAATCCGACGGCGGTTGCTTCTCGTGGAGGTCGAAATGACGGCTGGTCTCAAGGGCGCCCTCGTCGGCGCCGTGCTCGCGTCCGGGGTGTGTTGACGGTGCATCAGGGCACCGCGCACTCGGCGTCTTCTGACGGTCAGCCGCGCTGGTCCAGGCCGGTGAGCGCGTGGCCCTGCGGGCGCCGGAGCGGTGATCGAGGCGCCTGCGCCGCCACCCGCTGCGCCCGAGACGCAGGCCGCGCGGGTCGAGCACCCCATCGAGCCGGCCGCCGCCGACGTGATCGCCGAGCGCGACGCCCTGCGCGCGCAGATCAAGCGGCTCAAGCGCAAGCTGGCCGATCAGGCCAGCACCCTGGAGCATCATCATCTGGGGAGGCCGTGCCGTTCCCCGACGATCTCGACCCGCTGTATCGCGAAGAGGCGCTCATGCAGCACTTCTCGGACGCCTTGTCCGAGATCGGCGCCGACGGTGAGGTGACCGAGATCCGACTGCAGCGAGTTCCCTGCATCGTCTACGGCAAGGTGCGCGGCGAAGACGGCACCGATCTGCGGCGCATGCACGACAGCGAGTCGCTGCAGGCTACGGCCAAGGGCATCGGCAACTCGAGCGTCTGGGGCGGCAAGACCGTCAAAGACGGCGAGCCCAGCGAGAGCGCCGTCTTCGGCATCGCGCGCGTACCCCAAAGAAAGGTCGAGGACGAGGAGATGCTGCAAAAGCGCTGCGCGTGCGGCATCAGGCCTATTGGGAGGCCGAGCGCGACGGGCTGCACGACGACGGCAAGTAGCCGCCGCGACTACCGCTGACGCGCCGCCTCGATCTCGGCCGCCCGCATCGGCATGCGATCGATCTGCTCGAAGATCCCCTTGAGCGCCATGACCGACGAGGCCCGGCGCTTGATCCCGCCGTCCTTGCCCACCAGGATGCACCGCGAAGCGCTCGCCGCGACGCCGTGACGCGCGCGGATCGTCTTGACGTCCGTCGGGCGAATCGGCAGGCCGTCGAGGCGCGCCTGCCGTCGGCCGTGATCAGCATCAGCCGCATGTCACGCGCGTCGAACCCCGCGCGCTCAGCCGCCACCCCCGCGCGCTGCTTCGCCAGGCGAGCGTCGTCGATCGTCGGCGCGAAGATGACCAAGGGGCGCGCGTCCGAGAGGTCGTCGACTTGGGCCCAGGGCACCGCCGTGATGCGATCCACGCCCAGCGCGAAGGGGCCGTCCCGCCCGTCGGCCATCATGAACGCGACGCTCGTCACCCCATCGGGATCGAAGGCAGCCCGTTGAGTCGGCGCCCGCGCCAGGACACCTTGAGCGCGTCGAACGCCACGAAACGATCGCTGAGCGCGGTGCTGGGTGTGAAGTCGCCTGATAGGCGGGCTCGAAGGGGAGCGCCGCGCCGGACGTCGAGGTGAGCCGCAGGGTATACGCCCGACCGCCGCCCCGGCGCGGATCATCACCCCGGCGTACGCGCCGAGCTTGAAGGTCTTGTCGTCGCTGCGGACGAAGGAGAAGCCGCCGCCGTCGGTGCGCAGCACGCCTTCAAAGCGCAGCTGGCCATCGACGACGCGGGCGCGACCCTCGCTCTTGCCGCCCATCACGCCGTCGTTGCGACGCCCCAGCCCGTGTCCGTCTCGGGGGTGAAGTCGGTGAGCAACAGGCCAGACGCGATGAGCATGATGGCTTCCAATCCGTTGATGAGCATGAGTCCCTCGTTCAATGTTCGAGGGCTCTACGCCGCGGACGGGATCGGATTGGTCGGCGTGGGGCATTGGCATCGTTCCCGCGGCTGCGGTCGGGCGCTTTGCGGCCATGAAGACCGGGTCTGCGCTGCGGCAGCCTCGTGGCGGGATCGAGTCGGAGGCGGGCGGAACGCACCTCAAGGCGGCGGCGGCGCGGCTCGCCTCAGGGCCGGGGATCTCGATGATCCCGCCCGGGGTTGGTTGGCGCCCAATGAGCCCCGAGTATCGTTCCAGCATTGGTTGCTGCGGATGAACTCAGCGACGTCTTCGCCGCCACCGTTGTTCGGTTCGTTATTGCACCACGCGGCGTACTCAAACGGCTCGCCGCTGTCCCAGACGAAGGTGCCCTCCTGCTCACGGTCGCTCAGCCCGATCCACTTGCGGGCTCCTGGCCCAGGAACTCGATGATCCAAGCTTGCTCTTCGGGGGTGGTGATGGCGACCAGGTAGCCGCCCGCGGCCTCGGCTTCGACGCGCGCGTCGTCGAAGCTGAGCGGCGTCGAGGTGAGCCGGTAGCCATGCCCGTTGAACATGCGGGTGCACTCACCGCCGGAAACAGCCCATGCCGTCGTCGCAGTGTTTTCATCGACGCGGCAGATCGCGCCTTCGACGCCGTCGCCAGCGCACACGTTACGGTGACGTCCTCCCTGTGCGTGCAATTGTGTTTCGCCCAGCCACTTGTCAGACAATCGCGAAGCAGCACCTCGTCCCCCACGCATTGCACATCGTCAAGCCAGATCCGGCCCTCACCCGCGGATCGGATTCTCGTCTTCAGCGAGCGCCCCGCGGAAGCCGAGCTCCCGGCATGCCACCTCGGCGTCGTTCAAGTCGAAGTCGTCGTCACAGACGGTGCCCCACTCGCCGTTGAAGAAGATCTCCAGGCGACCAAACCCAGGGTCATCGCTGCCGGCCAGGCGCAGTTGCGTCGGGAACTGGCAGGTCGCAGGGCAATCATCCCCCGCGTCTTCCACGTTTGCGTCGTCGCAGTCTTGTTGAGTTCGCGAATGCCGTTGCCGCACTCGCCCGCGACCCGGTGCTCAAGCGTGAGGACGTAGCTCTCGATCGCCAGATCGTTGCGCCGTATGCGACGGCGACATAGTCGGCCGGCTCAAGCTCGCGGATGATTCTGAGAGCATTGGCCGATGCCGCCCGCGTTGTTGATCTGGATCACTTCGTTGTCGCCATCGACCCCTTGGCGTTCCAGCCGGATTCCAGTGTCACCCGGGCAGTTGTAGTCGCCATCCGACGTAAACAGTCGGACCGCTTGCTGCTCTTCAATGCGAAAGTGGACATGGTCGTTGCCGTTGTCGACCACCGCGCCGTCGAACTCGCCACCCGCGTTTGCATCGGTCCAGACTTCGAAGTCGATCACATGTTGTTCAACGCAGAAACCGGCGAACCCGCTGACTTCGAGCGCATAGTCGCGGCGTCCAGTTCACGGTCGATGCGTGAGCAGCGCTGGCGGCCGTCGGGGACGCGCGAGGCCACCGTCGTCGTCGATTGGAGCGCATCGCCCAGCGTGCCGTCGGGGTTGACCGGATAGAGTCCGATCACGGTGTCTCCGATGGCGCTCGCATCGCAAGCCTGGGCCCCGTTGCTGCTGGTCGCTGCGATGAATCGGCTGGCGGTATGGTCGATGGTGAAGAAGTAGCGATCCTGCTGATTGGCGCCGACGTACCCGCGGTGCTCCTCGGCGCCGGTGATGACGTCGATCTCCTCGAAGGTGCAAGCCGCGTCGCAGCCGTCGCCGTTCTCCAGGTTGCCGTCCTCGCATTGCTCATGACCGGCGATGACGCCATCGCCGCATGCGACGGTCGTACAGACGCGGTCGACACATTCGAGATCGCCGTCGCAGCCCGGTCGGTTCGGCAACCGGCGCCCTCGACGCCTTCGTCGACGTAGCAGACCAGCCGGAAACGCATCGCCACCTCTGGCAGTCGATTCGCGTCGGGTCAGCCTGCGGGCACTCAATCAGGGTCGCCTCGACGCCTGGCAGGTGAGATCATCGGCGTGGATCGGCGTACCATCCGGTGCAGGGGGGGTGTTGCGTGAGCCGTACCCGCGCCAATCGCATAGCCGAGTTGGCGGCAAGCCACAAACGCGTTGGGCTGGCCGACATCGGGCCAGCCGTCACGGCAGGACCGTGCCCCAGACGCCGTCGCGGAACATCTCAAGTCGACCCTCGCCAGGCCCGATCTCATCGGCGATGCGCAATTCACCGTCGGGGGGCTCGATTTGGCAGGTGGCGTCGCAGCCGTCGCCCAGAGCGAAGTTGCCATCGTCGCATGCTCATCGCCGTCCAAGGCGCCGTTGCCGCAACTCTCGATTTGGCAGTCGGTGGTCACAACCGTCGACCGATCGAGGTTGCCGTCGTCGCAGAGTTCACCGTCGGCGTGATGAGGCCGTCGCCACACTCGGGCTGCCGGTTCGGACGTCGATGGCGAAGCCGCCGATCAAAACTCACCGGGTTCGAACGTCGACGCGACGATCACCCGCTGCTCACCCGCGGCGATCGGGAAGCGGAAGATTTCGCTGACCCGGTTGTCGAGGCCGGCGAGGTGCGATCGTCGTTGACCACCACGCAGCCGTCGACGCGTTCGCGTCAAACGGTTCGTATACATGCAGGTAGCCGTCTCCGCGCCAGCGCGCCTCGAGGTCGAGGATCTGCTCGGCGCCCGTATCGTTGACGATGACGAAACCTGGTAGGCGTGATCGGCACCGTCCCGTCGCGACGCAGTCGGCCTCGGGGCGGGCCCACAGGGCGTCGGCGTCGTCGATGCTGCCACCCAGGGTAATTTGTCCGCCGCGGGCCGCGATCGGGGTCGCTCCGGCGTCGAGTTGGCAGTCAGAACAGCCGTCGCCGGCCACAGCGTTGCCGTCTTCGCAGGTCTCGATGGCCGGATTGACCCAGCCGTCGCCGCAGACGCCGGCCTGACAGACGCCGTCTTCGCACTCAAGTCCAGGCTGACAGTTCGCGTCGTCGTCGCACGCCGCAAGCCTCTTCACCGGTGAAGCAGATCACGCCGATGTCGTTGTCGTGCGTGCACACGCCCTCTGGATGAAGTCGCAGTCGACCAGACGCGCCTCGGAGCCGTCACATGCGATCTGAGCCCGCGCGAACGGCCCTTCGCCGCCGCCGAAGTCTTGCACCGCCCGGCCACCGAAGAATCCCAACTCGCTGCAGACAACGCTGGCGCCCTGCTCGCCCCAGAAGGTGTCGCAGATCGAGCCCCAGGCGCCGCCCTGGAACATTTCGACGCGGCCGTGTCCAGGCGCGAGCAGCGCGACCAGGCGCGCGGCGCCGTCCTCGAGTTGGCAATCCGCGTCGCAGCCGTCGCCATCGTCACGGTTGCCATCGTCGCAGAGCTCGCCTTCGACGTTGACCAGGCCATCGCCACAGACTCGCAGGCGCCCTCGTCGACGGTGCCGTCGCAGTCGTTGTCGACGGCGTCGCAGCCTCTTCGGCCGGCAGCACCTGACCCACGCACGCGACGGCCGCCATCCACGCAGGCTTCGGCGCCGGCGACACAGGCGCCCACGCCCGCGGTGCCCTCGGCGCCGTCATAGCAATCCAGCGCGGGGATGTTGTTGGGCGTCCCGTCGCAGTCCGCGTCGGAGCCGTCGCAGACCTCGGGACCGGCATCACCGGGCACCGCGCCACAGATGTTCTCGCCATCGACGCAGGGCGGTCTCGCCGTCGGCCAGGCACGCTCCGAGGCCGGCTTGGCACGGCTGAGGCGGCACGGCGTCGTCGATCTCACCATTGCAGTCGTTGTCGACGCCGTCGCACACCTCGGGGGCCGCTTCGCCATCGACCGCGTCGCAGACGATCGCCGCCGTCAACACAGGCGGTCTCGCCGTCGGCCAGGCACGCTCCGAGGCCGGCTTGGCACGGCGCGGGCGGCACGGCGTCGTCGACTTCGCCATTGCAGTCGTTGTCGACGCCGTCGCATGCCTCATCAGCGGGCTCGCCCGCGACCGCGTTGCATTCGACGCCATCACCGGCCGCGTTTGCAGACGATCGCGCCTTCGCTCAGCAGGCGCCGACGCCGTCGGAGCACGCGTCACCGAGGCCGGCATAGCCGTTGTCGATGGCGCCGTCGCAGTCGTTGTCGACGCCGTCGCAGACCCTCGGCAGGCGCCACGCAATCGCCCCACACGCCGTCGGCGCAGATCGAGGTGCCGGTACATCCATCAATGATATCGCAGGGTTGGGCGTCGCCGTCGTCGCAGCCAGGCGCGCCGCCTGCGCCGCCTTCGCCCAGCATGCCACCTTCGCCGCCTTCACCGCCGCCTGCGCCGCCTTCGCCCAGCATGCCACCTTCGCCCCCGGCGCCGCCTATTCACCGCCATCGGCGCCGCCTTCACCGCCGCCGGCGCCGCCTTCACCGCCACCGGCGCCGCCTTCGCCGCCGCCAGCGCCGCCTTCTCCGCCGCCGGCGCCGCCTTCACCGCCACCGGCGCCGCCTGCACCGCCACCGGCGCCACCTTCACCGCCGGCGCCACCTTCGCCGCCTTCACCACCGGCGCCGCCTTCACTGCCACCGGCGCCGCCTTCACCGCCGCGCCGACCATGCCGCCGGCACCGCCGTCTCCGCCCGCGCCACCGGGGCCGGCGTCTGCAACTTCAGTCCCGGCGGTCGTCGCAGCCGGCCATCGCGAGGGCGGCGATCGCGGCCCACCGAAGCAGTCTCGTACGTCCCCGTTTCATTCTTGCACCTCTCTATCGCCTGAATTGGCGGTGGGGTGCATCGCAAGAGGTGGTCCAGGCCTGAAACGTCGTGCATCGGCGTCGAATCGGCGGAGGCCGTGTCCAAACATGTCCGAAGACGTCTTCGGACACGGCTGGACATCACGCCGAGACGAACTGGGGCAGGGCGGAATCACGCAGTGACGGGCGTCACCGAGGTGAGGCTATCAGTGATGCTCGTCTTGCAACGCCGCGAGGTGTTCGGGCGACAGCTCATCGTCGGGCAGGCCTTCGACCTTCTTGACCCCGAGGATGCGGGCGGCGGCGAAGGCCAGGAGCGCAGCGGCGAAAGAGCCGAGCGCGCCGATCTGGCGGCGCTCTGGCACCACCCCGGGTTTATAGGCGACGCTCGAGACGAAGATCGCCACCGTGAACCCGATGCCGGCGACGCAGCCGACGATGAACAGGTCTTTGCCGTTCATGCCTTCTGGCAGGCTGAAGCCCATCTTCGAGGCCAGCATGCCCATGACCCAGATGCCGATCGGTTTGCCGATGGCAGGCCCGCGAGCACCAGCCAGGTGGCCGGCCCGATGGCGTTGATCGCCACGCCCGCGTTGAGCAGGCCGAAGCCGCCCAGGATCAGCTCGACGGGGTTCTTCCACCAATGCTCGAAGTTGTTGAGGGTGTCGTGGCCCTCCGAGAACTGGAACAGGCCGGTGTCCATGTGCGCGTGCGGCATGGTCGGGATGATCGGCAACAGCCCCAACGCGGGGTGCAGTTCGCCCCGTGAAAGCCGATCCACGATACCGATCCGCAGATGAGCAGATAGGGCCAGAAGCTCTTGATCCGCAGGCGCCGGAACGTCAGTCCGATGATGATCGCGCCGACGGGCAAGAGCATCCAGACGATCTCGATGGGCCTCGGGTAGAAGACCGCGATGATGATGAGGCCCAGGCGTCGTCGGCGATGGCCAACAGCAGCAAGAACGGGATCGCCGGGTGCCCGCTGCCGAAGATCATGCGGGCGACCAGGTAGCTGAAGGCGATGTCGGGGCCGTGGGGATCGCCCAGCCGTTGGCGAGCGTCGAGAACTTGCCGAGCATCCAGGCGCCCAGGACGAAGACCCGGCCGGTCCCGCCATGCGCCAAAGGTGCCGATGAGCGGCGCCGCGGCCTTGCGCGGGTTGGTTCAGCGGGCCGCCGGGCAGGGTTGCTTCCCAGACCTCTTTGCGGCGATGGCAAAGAAGAGCGCCATCAAGACGTCGTTGAACAAGAACCCAGCGTGAACGACCGGCTGTCCCCATGAGGGTGGCCGATCCCAATCGCTGTGAAAGAATTCGAAGTGCACGAAGTGCTCGTAGCTCTCCATGCCGGTGTTCGCCCAGATCAGAGCGACCACCGCGCCCGCGATGAGGAACAGCGAGTTTTCGAGCAGAAAGCGGACCGGGCGCCGCGCATCACCGACTCCAGAGTCCATCAGGCTGGCGGCAGCCTACCAGGGCCGAGGCGTCCGCGGGAGTGCAGGTCGTTGCCCTTCACGATTCATCACACACGCAAGCGGGGCGCGCGCGACACAGCACCCACGGTAGGGCCGCCGGGTCGATGGGCGCCTGATCATCGGCTGTCCCCGGATCCCACTGGATCCCACCAGATCGCTGAACTGGGCGAGATCAGCCGCATAAGCTCGATGAAATTCGAGGGTCCGATGGGGAGCGATGCCGTCGACGGCCCGATCGAGGGGTCGTGGGGCAGGGGATGGCGATCGCATGCTGCGTCAACTATCTGAACGTGCGTTCACGTCCATATCATGACTCTCGTTGGAGCGATAATTCATCGCGCGGGTTGTGGGCGTTTTCCACCGGATCCCACCCGATTACACACTTTGGGCGCTATGTATATATGTATGCCTACATGTAGGGTACCGCTATATGTAGCGGTCGATCCGGCGTCTTCAAAGTTGTTTCCACTCGACTGGTTTCGCCATTGACTGCGCGCCCCTGACGACTAGGATGGGCCTCGGTGGAACAGGTGGTTGATGTTCCCATGGAGCGAGTGAATGGCGTCCGAGCCCGAAAATCCTGCGGTCCCCGACTTCGATCTGGAGGGACAGCACGACCATACGGTCGACGGGAAGGGTCGCTGTCAGCATCCCCGCTGAGTTTCGGGGTCAGCTGGGCTTGTCGGAGGCCGATGAAGTTCGTCGTGACCCGGCACTTCAATCAGCGGTGCTTGCTCATTTTCCGCCCGCTGCCTGGTCGGGTTCAAAGCCCAGATCGAGGCCAGCGAGCCCAAGGTGCGTCCCATCCTTCGTCGGGTGGTGGCGGGCAGCGCACGGCGCGTCCGCATGGATCGCCTGGTCGCATTCACTGCCGCAGGTGCTGCGCCGCTTCGCGCAGCTCGATGGCAAGTGCTTGTCGTTGGCCAAGCCAGCGAATCGAGGTCTGGGACATTTCAGTGTGGAACGAGATGTTCGACCCGAGCGCTTGTTGGACATGGACCTGACCGGCCTGAACCTCTGATTCGGACGGTCGTCGCGGCTCTCGAGCGCGGCGACGACCCTAATGGCACGGCGTGCGCCGTGCGCAGCAAGACCTGCGCGGAGAAACCTGCGTGGAGAGGACCGCGCGGCGTGACCCGCGCAAGAGACCTATGCGCGCCAACCCTGAGCCTGAGCGCTCCAGCCCGCCATCACCTGCCGTCCTGGCGGACGCCGTGCGCCACGATCGCGGCGGCCCGACCGGGCGAGGTCGGGTCGATTGCACCTTGGGCTTCGGCGGCCATACGCGCGCTCTGCTCGAGGCGGGCGCGACGGTCTACGGCGTCGATCAGGACGCCGACGCCCGGGCCTGTACGGCGCGGACGCTGGCCGAGTTCTCCGATCGATTCTTCATCCTGGCTGGCAACTTCCGCGCTGTCGGGGCCCTACTCGAGGCCGAGGGCGTCACGGCCGTCGACGGGCTGCTGGCCGACATCGGGGTCTCGGTCCTTTCAGCTCGATCAGGCCACCGCGGCTTCGCTTTCCGGCACGCGGGCCCCGTCGACATGCGCATGAACCCCGACGCGGGGCGCTCGGCGCTCACGATGATCCAAGAGAGCAGCGTCGGTGAGCTGGCTGGCTTGATTCGCACCTGGGCGAGGAGCCGTTCGCGGGCCCCATCGCCCGCGCCATCAAGGCCTGGGCCGACGCCGAAGGCCCCCACGACACGATCGGCCTGGCCGAGACCGTCCGCGGCGCGCTGCCGACGAAGGTCGCGCGCACTCGGGGTCGCCACCCGGCCACCCGCACGTTCCAGGCCCTGCGCATCGCCGTCAACGACGAGCTCGGCGCGCTCGACGACCTGCTGGCCGCGATCCCGAGCCTGATGGCCCCCGACGGCCGCGCGCTGATCATCACGTTCCACTCGCTCGAGGATCGCCGCGTCAAGAAGGCCTTCGCCAAGCTGACGCGCCCGGCGCCGTCGCCGCGCCGTGGGCTCCGCCGCCCACCGACGCCCCGCCGCCGTTCATCGCGCTGACCCGCAAGCCGGTCATCGCCGACGCGGCCGAGACCGAGGTCGAACCCGCGGGCG
>JALQPE010001227.1:0-12827 GCA_030407315.1 Asparagopsis taxiformis | reverse complement strand
TTCCTCGGACTGGAACTGTGATGCCAGTCCTTCTTCTCCTCTTCTGTCATCCCCCCCTATAATAGTTGGAGAGCAGTCTCTTGGAGTGATAGTCCTCGAAGTTCCTCAATGGGTTACTCTCGATCCTGTTCGAGGACTCCTTAGGGAAGGATACATACATCAGATACTTGGACATGTACTTGGCCAGGTCGATATTGAACTCGGACTCATAGCCATCCAGGTTGATGAACACCACCCGGGAACATGGCATACTCTTCAGATTAGGGTAGATGTAGGAAGGAGACTATTTCATCTACTATCGAGTGTCATTGTTGGCCCTCTGCTTCCTCTGGTCACGCTCAGAGTTAATGTGCAGTTGCATCTGAATAGTGTTATGCATAGCCATCAGGAGGGGGTGCACCAGCATCTCAGTGAATGTCAACTTGGGCTGCAGACAGATGGCCAGCGAACCAATCTGACAGTCCAGTACAGCATTGAGGTGCTTGACCATCAATCTATTGTATACGTCGATCTGGTTCTGGACATTGGGGTCGCTGCCCTCCAGGTACCCAGTCAGCATCTAATATGATGCCTGTATGATCTTGAGTTTCTGCTCATGGAGGGTCTCCACCTCATCCATTTCCTCCAAGTCTTCTGAGCTCTTGGTGTTGCCCATCTCCTTCTCGACTCTGGCCTTGAACAGCCTGAACAGATCCTGGGTGAAATCGGAAACCTCTCTGGTCGTCAGTTTGTCCATCTCTCTTACCTGGTCCTTCTGGCTCACCTTATGCAGACTCAGTTTGAAGTTGCTCTCATCTTCATGTTCGTTCTTCATCCTCTCTATGAACCGAGCAAACATATGGTTGTACATGTTTAGGGATGCCAGTTTTTCCTCCTCGGTCTCATCGCAGTAGACAACCCGAGGGTCCACCTTCACAACACAGTTCCATATGGGCTTAGTGAGGTCCTTGGATAGGTGCTTGATAGGGTCACTGAAGAAGTTCTCAGGGTCAATGGTGCTAGACTCATGCTCAATCGATTCCCTCTAACGCTTCAGGGTCTCCTTGCTCTTAGGGCTGATAAAAGAGTCGATCTTCTTCTCAAACATATTCAGCAAGTAGATGCTGTTCTCGAAGATGAACCTCTCAACCACTTTTAAATCCGAGATATGATCCTTGTTCATATTTATTATATCGAAAGGGAAAGAACCCACTCAAAGATAAAGGAGAAACACAACCAGGATAAGCAACAATGAGCAAGACAGGAAGGATAGGGAAAATCAATCAAAGCAGAAAGAGAATATAAGGTATTTATTTACCAGTGATTATCATATTCAATTCATGTTATCAGAGATAGCATCCGCAGATCAATCTAGAAATAGAAGTTCTGCCCTAAAGTTGATCTGACATGTAGCAGAAGATGGGTTTAGATGAGTGTTCCTTCGGTATTAAATAGACTCAAAGGTAAACTACTTTAATAATTCTATTGAGCCATTTTTCTTAATTATTATTAATTCATTAATGGGGAACTGCGACTGCAGGAGAAACGACACATTTTACGACCAAAAGACTTGGAGAATAGTGGAAGTCCATCCTCGATATGAAATAATTGCGAGCTTGCAAGATGATAAGACAAAAATGCAGAAGTGGTATTCAACCGAAACCTAGAGCAACTTCCTTCTGTAGAGCAGAATGCAGGACTCGACACCTCAACTACCTCGGATCTACCATTTTGGGAACGCTATTAACGATCTTAATTATGACACTAGCCGAAGCTACATCATCACCAACATCCTCACTCCTCTGAGTCAGATTACGGGATTAAAGGTGGAAGAGGCAGTGTTCATGGCAACTGAGGTCATGAAGGGTCTCCAAACACTCTTTAAAACACATGGGAAGTTCGAACTCACTCCAAAGATGATATTTGTTGATGAGTTTGGAAGAATAAAGGTCTGGTGCCACGAGAACATTGCCATCAATAAACCAATGCTTCCTGCACAGTCATTCATGTCGAAGAGCGAAGAGAGCATCGTTGAGGACGCAATGAAATTCATTGTTGAAGATCAGGGCATTCTATCGCAGTTTCCTTTCCATAATTTCAAACAGTCAGTCTATGGAATGCTAGTCTCGCTTGAAAATATTCAACGATCATCAAATCGAAACATTAGTCAGATTTACTTACGAAAGGGCTAGCCAAGACCGTTACTGAAGTCGAAGTCTGCCCAAAACATCATATCTAATCCCCATGTACTGCTATATAATGTTCCATCAACTTTTTCTATTCGCAATTCTGTTCGAGTTGAAAGCACTAAACCCTATCATAACTCGTCAAAGAAGAATTCATCGATGCTTTCATCGATTATGAAGACATCTGATAGTTCTATGAAGCAATCAGCAAGATTTTCTCATTACCGAGCTCTGGCCCATACAAGATAGAAGGAACCCAAGGATCCTGACCAGTTGCTTGAGTAGTTAATGCGTTCATAGAATATAAGCTTTGAATGAAGTTCTATCTGATTTCTGATTCATTTATTTTGATAGTTATCTTATCATGTCAGTTCTCAATGATCTTCCTGAGTATCCTGGCTACATCTTCCCTGGAGTCTCCCATCGACAGTGCTGTGCTGGCTTTGTTGAGTAGTTCCTTGTCTCTCTGTGTGGCATTTTTGAGGTGCTTGTATATTTCTCCGTCGATGGACTGTATGTTGTTGATCCTGATATCGAGTTCATTGGCTGCTTTCCTGTATGTGTCTATTTTGTCGTTGTTCTTCCTGATGGTTTCTTGGTATGTGTTGATTTGTGCTTCTAGTTCCTGTATGGCTTTGGTTTCGTGGTTGGAGAAGGCATAGTAGCTTTTCTTGATGACTTCATTTCCACTGCCATAGCTGCCATCTGCTCCGTTGATTTTCTGTACTTCTTCCCTGAGTATCCTGTTTTCCTCTCTGACCCTGGCTAGTTGGTCTGAGGGTTGCAGCACTGACCTTTTCATCTGTGACTCTGTTGGCCTGAACCCACTGTTCTGCTGTGGTTCCTGAACATTCTGAACGTTGCTGTTGTGCCAAGGACTCTTCTAACGACTGCGTTCCCTCCGAGTACTTTGAATTTGGTCATAGTAGCTCTGGTCCCTCTCAAACACATCGCCCTCCTTATAGTATGAGGAAAGGGTCTCACGCATGTTGGGAGTAAGGTCACGCACCTGACTAGGGTTTAAACTCATCTGAAAATGAATACAAATATGAATGTAAATGAATGTGAACCAATCAAATAATATATCGTATAGCGATGCACATTCCCAAATTTGAAAGCATAGAAAACTACCCACAAACTGAGCACAAGGGCAACAGCGAAGAGGTAGCACTAAGGAAGAAACTGCACCAAATACTCACACAGAACTACGAACTCAAGGAAAAGAACAGAGAATTAGAGAAAGACAACCATAGAGTCAACGATTAAAGGACAGACTGCCAACAAGAAATAAACAGGATGCTCATCGAAATAGAAAGGAAAGACTCCATCATCAAACAGTATCAATGCATAGAGGAAAGAGCAAGAGTGCTAGAAGAAGAGAACATCAAACTCAAATAACTCAATTCCAATATGGAAAAGGAAACAGAAATACTCAACAAAATCAAAAACAGGTATGGAGAGGAACTCAAGAAGACCAAAGTAGAGACAGAACAGCTCAGATAATAAGTCAAAGGGAAAGAAGGGTTCGATCAACAAATGTCTGATACCCTCCATAAGGCTGATAGGGAGATCGAATAACTACTCAGTTAAATCAGAATACTCCAGCATCAGAAAGAAGAGCTGTCCCATAAAGTATACGAGTACGAAACAGTACTAATTGAGAGCGAGAGTAGGCTGCAGAGGTCTCTGGATCAAGAAGAAATATTGAAGAATTAAATCGAAAAGCAAAAGATTAGATGTGAAAAGTACAAAAGGAAGGCATCGAACTATAGAAAAGAAAGGAATTAAATCTGCCAGGAGTTCCATAGGACTCAGAATGCGATGGAGCCAATTGTGCTCAAGAACTACTTCCCTGATGACCAGTTCGATGATCAGTGATGGTCGACCGAATTATTATTAATAGCCAAATCTGCTTATTAAGTCATAATAATTATAACCACAGAAAGACGATCGAAGTGATGTTTTTGGAATTACCGGCATAGCTCAATATGATGAAGCTTTACGCTATACCCTGATCCACATCGTCTCACACTATTGAAAGCTGATGCATTCGCCATCAATTGTTATGTCTTAAGCTATTCAACAATCGGGTTTTATTTGAATTGAAGAGTTAGAGTAAATGAATGTTCAGTATATCAAATCGACACAGTGTTCCAGATTTCCTCGATCACGTTTTTGAAGACTTCGATACCACTCTACAGGTCCGATTTTTTAGTTTATAGTTATTTGGTCTGTTTCTCGACTTCCATTATTTTCCGTCGAGAATTGTGATTCTGCCATCCTGGTCATTGATCTCTGCGCCTAGTCCTTGTATTTTGATTTCTAGATTGCTCTTTTAGGCTTCTCTTTGTGTCAGAATACTGGCCTATTCTCCTGCTTTTGAGTCACAGTCGCCCTGAAGCTTAGTGACTTCTGCTCTTAACTATTTTTCGATCAGTTTCTTGTCTGAAAGGTCTTTATTCAGGTGCTTTAGACTTTTTCTCAGCTTTGCTAGCTCTTGTGCATTCTTGATAGCTTCCTTGTATTCATCCTCATTAAAATCCGAACTAAAAGCAGCTGAACAGAGAGCTAGTACCAAGGCCAACGTGAAGACGATAGTGCAGTGTCGCATTTCCTAACGATAAATGAGTATTTGAATTAATAAGTATAAAGTATTTGCTAACTGCACTCTGATAATAAGGTAAAACCAAAGTTCATGAACTGAAATTGACGTAGCCAGTGAACTCCTAGCTTCTGGGCCGCTGATCTTTTGGAAGAGGCACTAGGTTCTGATTTTGTTTGATTTCTGACTATTCCTCTTCATCTTCCTCCTGAACTTCTTTGATGTTGTTCCTGGCCATCTGTTTGATGGGAGAGTTGCTTCTCGTACCTTTCAATCCTGTTCCCTTCTTAACTATCTTGCTTGAAGTTGATGACCTAAGTTCCGAGTCAATGGAATCGAATCTGGGTGATTCCTGTGAGTCCTTGGACTTCGATGCTGATTCCTGTTTTCTTTCATTTTCTCTTGATATCTTGCTCGTTGGAGTCAGTGACAGGTCCTTGATAAAGTCGTCTTCTTCTTCATTTGGATCAGTATTTAGCATGGAGTCTGATCTCCTGACTTTTGCTGTATCGACCATATTGTCACTTTCTTTGCGGGTCTTCGAACTCTTCATCATTTCCCTTGAGTTCTTCTGTATGATGCTGCTGGATGATGACCTGGCTCCACTTTTGGGTGTTGACTGTTTGGATGGTGACGGCTGCTTAGGAGGTGTGTTATCTTTCCCTTTATTGGATCCTTTGACCTGGCTTCCCTTCGTCGTTGGGCTGGGTCTGGATATCTTGCTGACTGGTTCTAGTGATATGCCCATAATTTCATCCTCTTCGTCTATGATCTCTATTTCCGATGAGAAGTTGGACTTGAGGCTCTTCTTGGACTTCTCTCTTTCGATGGGTGTCTTCTTGGCCTCCTTGGGTATGCTCTTGACTTCATCTTTTGAGTCATCATTCATATCTAGGTTGATGTTGATTCTTGATACTGCTACTTCGTTCCTTTCCTTCAATTTACTTTATAGTGTGTCCTTATGCCCACTGCTGTTGCTGAATGTCTCATATTTTGACTCTGCCTCACTTACTCTCAGGTAGTCATTGGGTCCTAATAGTATCTTATCTGGTAGTTTGCCATTGGATGACCTTATTCCTGAGTGGTTGTGTTCCTTCTGGATGGCACTCTGTGGCTGTTCTCTCTTGGATGCCTTCAGTGAAGTTTCAGGTGGTTTCTCCCCTAAAGTGTTCCTCCGTTCATGTCCCTTACTCTCAGCGTTGTCCTCCCTTGACAGGTTGTTGATGACATCTCCATCAGGTGAGACATCGCTTCGATATATGATATTCACCCTCGACTGAACCAGGTTCATGTCCCTCTTGGATGGAGATTCCGGCAATTCTAGACTGTCTGATTTCTTACTCACATTCTTCACTTTGATGCTGCTCCTGTTCTCACTTGACTGCTTCACTGATTTGCTGTCCAGAATCCTGCTGTCAACGATGTTGGGAACATAGCCCTTCGGACTTGGTGGTTCCTCAGCTATCACATCCTTGTGGATGATAGTCGATGTCACGAAATTCATCCTGGTTGGACTGTTCTGAACTGCACTGGGTACCTTCCTGGTCGAGTTCTCAAGCAGTTCGAGTACATCATTCTATTATCCATCATTGATCCAACTCTTCGATGAGTGTTTCCTATTCATCGATGGCCTCCTAGGATCCAAATCGAATATGTTGATCTGCTCAGCTGTCTGGTACTGACTGCTCGGAACATTGCTCATACCCTCAGTACCTTGAAGGGTTGCATTAGATGGTCTGAACATATTGGCGAAGTTGTTGGCGATTGCACTCGACGGGTCAGCCATCCTCTCCGGATTCGATGGATTAGAGTTAATAGTACCGAACTGAGGGCTCGCCACCGGGAAAGAGTGCTGTATGTTAGTCATTGTGTGCAAGGATGGAATAGTGCGTTACATGTTCTGAGGATAGAAGTAGTACTGTGGACTGAAGTTGTAGTCTCCTCCTCTATTGACTCCGTTTTTTATTATTTCCATTTCTAGATTGTGTTGCATCTGTGCCACTTTCCTCTTCATCAGTTTGATATCGTCTTTGAGTGCCTGTTCCTTCTTCATTTTCTTGATTTTGGTGTCTGATTTGACCTTCTTGAAGTGTGGCATGAGTTGCCTTTCATAGAAGTGTTTATGGTCTTCGATCTCTGCCCTCTTGTGTGCTATTTCTTTCCTCTTCTTTGCTATGTTTTATAGTTGCTGCTTTTTTATCTGGTTATAGGCTACCTTAGTCTTGTATTCATGGTAAATGAGCTGTTTCAGGAGCATGAACTCTTCGATATCCCTTGTTTACTCTATTCGGGATTCAGTTGGCAGATGCTCTTCATCGTAGTCGACTATCTTGATTCGTGACTGGTGAATGTTCCTGTCAACCAGAGATGTAGATAAGCCCATATTTCCATACCTTGTACGAGTAGTAAAGTCAGTAACGATGGAATTCTTATCAGGACTCAAGTACTAGGCACTATTGTAAGCCTGGAACATCGGTTTATGTTTATTGCCAATTAGATTATAAGACAGGTAAGATAGACAAGGTCACTCAAGCCTACTTTGGATCAATGAAAGTACTCATATAGACAGATTTCACAGATGAAACACCAATGGGTGGCTCTCCATCTCTTGACCTTTATTAATATTTGAATGTCAGTTTTCTTAATAATTGCTGTGCTATTCTATAGCATATCATGGGGTGAGACTCTGACCATCCGGAGTGGCCACAGTCACAAGTTCTATGCTCTGGAGGACTCCCCAATCCTGTCCCAATCCAGTTCGATTGAAGTGCTCAACCACTGTAAATAACAATGTCTGTCAATGAAGGACCAGTTTCCATTCACTTTTAAGGTATATTTGATGTCAATGTTAGTACCATCGATATGTTCTGAGGCAGACAACCGGAGTGACCAAATATGTGAGTGGGGAGTGCCTGTTCACGGCTGGCTAGAAACTGGGTGATGGTTCCTGGCATGGGTGGATTAAATTGAGGGATTTCATTACTAAGACTGTTGAGGATGTGAGTGTGGAAGAGTTGAAGGTGTGGCAGTCCTTCGAGGTCAGCTGTGAGGACTAGAAACTCAAACTGTCCAGGGAGACCCTCCAGTTGATGAATATGACGAGGGTGCACTCTAACTTCGAGTACTACGATGATGGATCTTTCATCAACCTGGAGCCATTCACTGACCTGAATAAGTTGCTGAGTGGTTTGACGGTGCCTAAGTGATACTCTATATAAATATATTGAATTGGCGGCAAATGGAACTCTAAAGCGAGGAAGATGACATGTTCGGCATCGAACTCCAGAACAGGAACCAGAAGAAAATGGATGTAGTCACAGGCAACAGGGCGGATGAGGTCACCGAGATGGTCAGCAAGGCCACCCGCAAAGTGGAGGTGAACTCACATCTGGACAGGGACAACAATGCCAAGAAGTACTTCCTGACCATGGAGGCACCCAGGAACCAGGAATACAACCACTTCATGATGAAGACCCATGGCAAGCAGGCCAAAATCGATGTCCTAGATGCAGTCACCGAACAACTGCAAAGGCAGGGGTACTCCAAGATACACAATGTGGTCGACAACGAACCACTGCAGGTCATGGTGGTCAGGTTCATACAGACAGAAGGCAGGCAGGGCATACTGGGCAGTTCGACATTCATCATAGAGGACAAAACAGGCAGAGCCAAGATATCAGTCACACAAGGAGTCATATGGACTGGCATGATAGCTGCCATCGAAGCCACATTCGCAGACAACATGTACAAACTCAAAAAGGTCATCAGTCTGGGACAACAACTCATCAACCAAAAGGAACCCATCCAAATCATAAAACCCGAGAAAGCATATAGAGCACTGATGGTCAAGGGACCATTCAGGAAGAAGGACGAGAGTGAAGATGTTGGACTACTCATACTCTTCGATCAACTGCACAAACTCTCAAGGGAGGCAACCATAGACTGTGTTGTCGTTATGGGACCATTCCTTAGTGTCCATAACAGCCTGGTACAAAGTGGAGAACTGGATAACCCCTATAAGGAGGAACTCAACAGGATCATAGAGACAATCTACAACAAAATCAAGTTCATCCTCCCATCAGCCACCATCTGCATTGTACCTTCAACTGAAGATGTCACCAACATCTATCCGATTCCTCAAGAGCAGTACGAGATTGACTTCAAGGCAGAGGATTTGAGGATGCTCTACAACCCAGGGTACCTAGACTTCGATGAATCACCAGAAAAGAAACTGTCCATCACTTTGGTTAACTCAGACCTTCTGAAGTACATTGATGAAAACAAGGGCGGAAAAAACATCATCGAAGTCGTTCAGGAAAACTTCAAAGCATACTTCGAACAACCATTCGTGATGACCAACACCGTTGATGAACCATTCGATGAAGCCAACTTGCCAACCCTGTACAATGGAGGGAATTTCAGTGATATCGTCATCATGAGCTCTCAACTGCACCCTCCCTTCGCCAGGATCATAGATGGCAGACTGATTGCTAACATTGCCTCGCTCGGAATGGAAGGACATGCAAGTGGAAAACATTACATAACACTGATGTCAGTATTTTAAGGGAAAGGTCCTGTCGGTGAACGCACCAAGATCTAGTCCATAACTCTGTGATTGTATTGATCCCTAGTATCATCACTCCCAATTATTAAAATCACTTCTGGATAATCCCTCTAATGCTACTTGCATTCCCGAAGGATGATAGTCTTTCCTTTATTTGAGGGAGAAATTGATGATGGGGATATCTGGACTTCTGACTGACTGTACCATCTGTGCCCCATCAGGCTGTGCTTCCTGCTTCTTGATGTTGAGTGTTCTCTTTAAGGATACTTTTTATTGGACTAGGTTGGTGAGTGAGGATATGAACCTGGGGTTGCATCTCCTGTTGTCCTTGAACTTGGTCCTCCTTAGTTTCTGCATGTCGTTGTCATTGATCTCGACATCTGTGTTCTGGATGAGTCCGAATGGGGTCCTCTTGGGTTCCGGTTGGGGACAGGTGCATGAGATATCGATGGGCATCTACCCTTATTTATAAGCTTAAGTTTTATTACTATCAGTTAGGTTATTTAGTCATCCTTATTTATTTCAATATCACGGGAACTTCTTCCTGTTCTGTAGGTCCTTGGTGGTCTTCTGGTACTTCTGCTCTAGGCTGTGCATCATCTCCTCCAGCCCTGCCTTCTCCACCTTCACTTTATTCTTGAATAGGGTGAAACTGTTCAGGTTGTTCTTGATGGACTGCAGACTGCTCCCATCGATGAGCTCAGATAAGTATGGTGACACCCATCCAATGTTCGGAATGTGTATTTTTGGAAGTTACATCTCAACCTATGTCTCACCAGGTATGTCAGTATCCACCAATTATGGGGTACTGAGGGACTCTGCAGCCTCAATGACCTCGTCCGCCATGCTATCTACCTCTACCAGCATCTTTGACAGATCAATGAGTTCCTGGTTTTCCTGTTCTAATCTCTAAATTGACTGTTTGGCCTATTGTATTTCTTCTGTGAGTTCTTCGTTCCTGCTCTTGGCTGTCTCGAGTTTGCCATAGGCCTTCATGAACACTCTCTCAATTTCTGCTGAGTCCATATCGAATAGTTTATAGCTTACTCACTCTCAGTCATTGTTAGGAATAATAATTGTTATAATTCGAGATGACCCTCCATCTGAAGATAAAGGAAATTCAAGGAAATCTAATACCAGTAGAGGACACCATCCTACTCGAAGTTATTGACAGGAACAAAAGAATACTATCCGCAAGGCAACTGGCTCCCAAAATTGATGTTGAACATGCAATATCGTTCAGCCCAAAGGAAACCATTCACTTGAGAGTCACGGATGCCAAGATACACAACCAGCAAATAGAATATGAGAGCACAATGGTAGATGAAATAGAAGTCAAGGGAAGTGATATAGCCAGCATCTTCGACAGAAGGAGGAACAAAGGGGCAGAGCTATAGTGCAGACTTCAAGTTCAAAATAGAACACAGGAAAGAGAGTTCAAAGTAGTAATGAGTGTAGAGTACGATCGGCTAAGGAGAATAAGTGGAAGATTCAAACTCGGAAGCATACCCAATCTGAGCAGTCCCGAGGAACACACCTAGAGCAGTGCTATAAGTGAGCAAAATGAAACCTTTGATGAGTTCCAAGTCAACTTCTATATCTAAGCGTCCGAGGAATCACCTTATCGATCTCTCACTATCAAAAAAAAGAAAATACAGAAGAGATTTTCTGAGAACAAGACAAGGAAGACATTCTACAAAGGAACCTGCGATTCGGTCAATTTGTTCAGTGTCTTAGATGCACCCTTGAAAGGTCAGAACAAATTCAGTTTCATCGAAGATAGGTACCGAGATATCAACCATCAGGAACGGAAGGACAAAAGTCAAATAATGCTGAAATAGAATGCTAAGGAGTAATTAGCCTTCTAAGAATATAAGGAATAAATGATCGAGAAAGGTGAGACCAGGATGATTGAGAACTGACACTGTCTTCAATATAGATCTTACGTGGAATTAGAATGTTGCATTATTAACGTATTATCTAACATGGCAGCCTCCAACGCAGAGGTGTTTATCATAACCTTCTTCTGCTATGTGAGCATCCATGCTCTGCGTACCACATACTCCTTCAGCAAGCACTTCCTCGATGAGGCTCTTGAGGTGGATAAGTCGACCATCGGTACATTTGATTGAGATGCATAGGTTTTGTTGACTCTATGTTGTTGTTATCCCTTGGTTTGGGCCATTTCATGCATGCTTTGCAGCCCCTCAAGCTGCCAGTGAGGTCTTTGTGGGTAGCTACTATGATCTGTGCTCTGGACTACATGCTGATCCCTCTTCTGATTGAGACCTTACACATCCGATCGTTCTGGCTGTTGTTCGGTCTGATGGCACTCAATGGCTACCTTCAATCGTTTCACATGGCCCAATTTGCTGATGGTTATCCAAGCCCATTTCGACCCAAAGAAGGAGACCACTTTGTTGGGTTTCTGGGCTACCAACACCAATGTAGGCAATGTAGTTGGGTACCTGATCTGCTATGAGTTGGTGTCCGCATATGACTTCCATTGGGAGATCGGCATGTACACTACTGGCCTGGTGGTCTTCCTGATTGCTGTCCTAATTGCTCTCAGAGTTGAATAAATCCACTCTCCTGATGACTAGAAGCACACCTAAGAGGAGTAGAAGATCCTGGCTAAGGACAGGAAGTAGTTGGAGTAGCATACTAAGATCAGTAATGTGTTCCATGATGCCAACATAGTCTTGACTACCCTTGCTTTCTCCTTGATTAAGTCTGTGATCTATGGTATTTTGTTGTGGTTGCCTATCTACTTCCATGACATCGGTCTGGTTAAGTATGAGACCTGGATCCCTGCCACCTATGATTTGGCATCGGTGATTGGTTCCATGTTGCTGGGGTATGCCTTCAAGAGGATCAAATATAAGGGTGCCCTCCTGGCTCCCCTGATGCTGGCCCTGGTGGTCCTGTTCCTGCTGCTCAGGTTTATGGAACTGGAAGTCATAGGGTACTTTGTCCTGATTGCTGGAGTAGGTGCCTGTCTGGGAGGTTCCTTCAATACCATGGCAGGACTGGTCACCATGGAACTGGCCAGAGTAGTACCCGAAGAGTATCAGAATCAGTGTCTAGGGTTCTTCTCAGCCCTAACCATGTCAGTTGCCAATGTCACCACAGCACTCACACAGATACTCATCGGATACGTAGCGCAGAAAGGTAACCATAGAAATAAAGTAGATGAACCCATGATATTCATCATATTCCTGGTCTACTCATTCCTAGCACTAGTATGCTTCCTAATAGTCACCTGGAGATAGTACAGGCAGAACAACAGACAGAAGAAAATACAGAACAATGGAAAAGAAGCATTCAAAGGGTGGTTCGAAAAGAAAACAATAGATCGCATATTCGAAAACGGGAACAGCAACGGAAGTGCCAAACAGAAAAGTCAATGATCATTACTTATTATCAATTATATCACATTGTCATCCAACTACAATCTGGAAGGGGTTGGGGTTGGGGTTGGGTTGGGGTTGGGGTT
>JALQPE010001226.1:0-12903 GCA_030407315.1 Asparagopsis taxiformis | reverse complement strand
AAAAAAATTAAGCTAGAAATGTTTCTCAAAGCTATTGAGAAGGATTTGAGCTTTACGGCTGGAATAGTTTTACAGTTGAAGCTTTTAAAGCTTTTGACGCGCTTATTCTGGTTTGCTAACTCCTGTTAAAGATTTACAAGCCGCGTATATTACAGATAATAAACATCCTGGTGGTGAGAAGGACAAGCTCGATTTTGCCGCTACAAACACCGTTTATGATACGGTACATGGCAAGTATCATCCCGGTTTCGTAAAAAACTGAAGTCAATGGGCTAATTATGATTTTCCCTCTTCGATTTGAAGGAAATGTAATCTACAGCGTCTTTAAAGAAGCTGATTATGCGACTAATGTAATTAGTGGGAAGTGGAAAGACTCTGATCTTGCGACTATTTTTAAAGCTTCTATGAAAGCTACGAATAATTCGGATATTCATATAACTGATTTTAGAGCTTATGGACATCTGCCAATGCGCCGGCGAGTTTTGTTTCTATTCCGATTATGGATAATGGTAAGAAAATTGGTGTTTTAGCTTATCAACTGCCAACTGAAAGCTATAAGAGATATTGCTAAAGATGTTAATCTTGGTAAAACCGGTGAAATTCTCGTTATTGGTGTGAGATTATAATTCCGTAATGATTCCAAATTTACTAATGTTTATGATGTTTTTTTAAAACTGAAGTGAAAACGAAGCAATTACCCAAGCTCTTTCAGGTAAGGGGGCTATGGGTATTATGATAATTATCGTAATTTAAAACTTATATATCTGGCTACACCGTTTCAATATAAAGAAATTAACTGGGCTTTGGTTGCCGTTCAATCTTATGAAGAAGTTAAAGGGCTATTATTCTATGGGCTTTCAGATTACTTTGGTTGTGCTTGGCTTGTTAGCAGCGCTAGCAATTGCAGGTTTTTATTTAGGGCGGATGACCACAAACCAATTTCAACCTAGTGGATGAAACCAAAAAATTGCTGATGGTGACACAAGCGTGGTGATTGAAGGGCGAAACCGTATTGATGAAATTGGTGAGCTTAGCCGTGCAGTTAGCATATTTAAAGATACCTGATTGCGAACAAAGCTTTAGAAGAAGAAGCACGTAAAAAGCAAGCTTTAGAGCAAAAACGTAGCCAGCATTTAGATCATGTTATTGGTGACTTTAGACAAGTGATGGTTGATGTTGTGATGGTGTTGTTGGTGAAGCTGACAAGATGAAAGAAAGTGCGATGACGCTTGGCCGGGCTTCTTCATCAGCTGAACATGAAACAGAGTTGGTTCTGCTTCTTCATCTGATGCCACGCGCAATGTTCAGGATGTTGCAAGCGTTGCTGAGAACTCTCAGCAGCCATTCGTGAGATTGCTGAGCAAACCAACAGAGCGAACGAAATGTGAAAAGTGCTGCTGATGTGGCTGCGAAAACAGAGCAGGATGTGATGGGACTTTCACAAGCTGCAGGCAAGATTGGTGAGGTTGTCTCACTTATTAGCGAAATTGCGGAACAGACCAACTTGCTTGCACTTAACGCAACTATTGAAGCTGCGAGAGCTGGTGATGCAGGCAAAGGTTTTGCGGTTGTTGCGGCTGAAGTGAAGCAATTGTCTGAGCAGACAGCGAACGCGACTGAGGAAATTTCATCTCAAATTAGTGCTATTCAACAATCAACGAATGTGACTGTTTCCTCAATCTCGGAAATTTCAGCTTCAGTTTCTGAATTCAGCAAGTTACCTCGACGATTTCGGCGCTGTTGAGCAGCAAGATGCAGCTACGCAAGATATGGCATCTAGCATCTCATTAGCTTCTGATGGAAGTATCAAAGCGTCTGAAGGGGTTTTCATCAGTTGCAAATACCATTAAAGAACAGCGCATGAAGCCGATAATGTTCAAAATGTTTCTGAACGTTTAGGTGAGGTGGACTGAGCGTTTGTCTTCTTCGGTTAATCAATTCCTTGAGAATGTGTCTAAGGATGTTGAGATTGATGATCATTCTGGAGATGAAACTAACTTCCGTACAGGGACTTAAGTTTATTTAGCTTAACTTCTTAGATAATAAACCAAACCAGGCTTTTGTTTCAAAATCAAGGCCTGGTTTTTTAGTTTTTAGATAAGAGAAATACAGCTTCGCGACCGAGAAGGTTGTGAACAAACAAAGGATGTTATCGCTTAGCTCTTTGCCGTAGCCATTAATTGTGATGGCCTCTTCCACTTTTGCATTAATGGTTTTGCAAAGGGTTGCGAAATCTTTGACTGTACAAAAATGAATGTTGGGTGTGTCATACCATTGCTCGGGGAGCTTGTCTGTTACTGGCATGCGGCCGAAGGCTAGGATTTGCCAACGAATTTTCCAATGACCAAAATTAGGGAATGACACAATCGCATAATCAGCGATGCGCAAAAGTTGCTCCGGACTAATTTGGGGTTTTTTCGTTGCCTGGATGGTGAGGCTGAGACGGCGTAATCAAAGCTTTTATCTGGATAGTTTACAAGGTCACTATCGGCGTCACCTTGGATGACACTAAGCCCTTTGGCCACGGCATGGTTTACATTTTTTGGGCTGATTTCAATTCCGCGGCCATCAACATTTTTTTCTTCTCGTAATAATTCAAGCAAAGCGCCATCACCGCAGCCAATGTCGAGCACGCGGGCGTTTGGACTGATCATTGATTTGATGATCAGGTGGTCATGTCTTATCGATAAGAGTGTGTTTTGTTGTTCTTGGTTGTTACTCACGAGGATCCTTTTGTATACCGCTTGCACTTAGGCCCTTTTGTTTTGCGCGGCGCTAATGAAGCCTCTGATTGCTGAAATCATTTCAGGTTCATCAAGTAAGAAGCGTCATGGCCTTTTTCTGATGCTATATCGACAAATGAAACGTTGGCGGCATTGGCAGTAAGCGCGTGGACGATTTGCCGACTATCTCTTGTTGGAAAGAGCCAATCGCTGGTGAATGACACAACGCAAAAGCGTGTTTTTGTATTCTGAAATGCGCCAGCTAAATGCCGTTATGCTCAGCAAAGAGGTCGAAGTAATCCATAGCTCTTGTGATGTACAGATATGAGTTTGCGTCAAAGCGATCGACGAAACGAAAGCCTTGGTGGCGCAGATAGCTCTCTACCTGAAAGTCTGCGTCAAACCGAATGTGATTTTTTCGCGTTCTTGTAAGTTGCGCGGCAAATTTTGAGTGTAAGGCTTCATCTGAGGGTAAGTAATATGAGCGGCCATGCGAGCAACGGCCAGCCCCTTTCGAGGATTGGTTTTTTCTTCTAAATACCTGCCACCCTTCCATTCAGATCGGCCATGACGGCTTGTCGGCCACCTCGTGAAAGGCGATGTTTTGGCTCGAGTGGCGAGCGGCAGTTGCAATTGGAATGGCTGAGAAAACGCGTGCCGAATATTTTGAGGCCCATTGAAGCACCTGCATGCCCCCCATTGAACCGCCGATAACACAGAAAAGTTGATCTATCCCAAGACTATCTATGAGGTGCACTTGTGCTTTAACCATGTCTCCGATGTAATGACTGGAAATTCAAGACCATAAGTTTTGCCTGTTTCGGGTTGATTGATGCAGGCCCCGTTGAGCCCATACAACCGCCAATGACATTGGTGCAAATGACGAAATATTTATCTGTATCAATCGGTTTGCCAGGCCAACGAGAATTTCCCACCAGCCTTCTTTACCGGTAACGGGGTGTTTGCTGGCGGCATATTGATCACGTTAGGGCATGGCACACTAAAATAGCGTTGCTTTTGTCTGCGTTTAGGGTGCCATAATTTCATAAGCGATGGTAAAGGGAGAAGAGTTGCCCCTGACTCTAATTTTAGCTCAGTGTTTTCAAAGTCTTTGTTTCTGATTGCGTGATGATAGGGCGAGCGTTGACACTTGAAGAGGTTGTCTCTTCTTGCGTTTTTGTGTCACTCTCATTTCCAGAGGCATTTATTTCAGATTGATCAATGTGTTGATCTTTGTTTTTAGGATGGCTTGTCATACATACTTTCGAAGTTAAGATCAGAAAACACCTAAGATTTTTTAAGTCAGCTCTCTTGTTTACGATATTTTTCTAGAAGTTCATCAATTTTATGGGGCTATGATTTCGCTTTCATAAAAAAAAAGAGTGCAGGGTAGGAAAAATTCGCTTAAACCTGCTGTTAGACATTCAATTTATGGAAAAACGTGATGAGCACTGACTTTACGCCTCGATCGACCATCTTGATATTTCTCCTATGTGCCAGGAAAATCAAGTGCTGGGCTAACCAAAAAATAATTAAACTTTCTTCAAATGAAACGCCGCTTGGCCCAAGCCCCAAGGCTGTTGAAAGTTATTCTCATGGCTCATCGAAGTTATTCCGCTATCCAGATGGATCAGCTAGCGAGCTTCGCTCTGCTATTGCTAAGCAATATGGTTTGGATGCTGATCGTATCATTTGTGGTGCTGGGTCAGATGAATTGCTCATTAATTGCGCAAGCTTATTTGCAAGCTGGCGATGAAGCGATTTTCACTGAGCATGGCTTTTTGTTTATAAAATTGCTATTCAAGCTGCTGGTGGAACGCCGGTAGTAGCCAAAGAAGTTTGATTTTAACTGCGAATGTTGATGAGATTTTGAGGTAGTAACACCAAAGCGAAGCTTGTTTTTATTGCTAACCAAATACCCAACAGGCACTTACCTGCCGCATGATGAGATTAAGCGACTTCGAGCAGAACTTCCAAGCTCTGTTGGCTTGGTGCTTGATGGGGCATATGCGGAATATGTGCGCCGGAATGATTATGAGGCGGGGCTTGAATTGTGGCGACTACTGAGAACTATTATGACCCGGACTTTTCTAAGATCTATGGTTTGGCAGCCCTTCGTATTGGTTGGGCGTTTGGACCTGCCCCATCATTGATGTGCTTAATCGATCCGCGGGCCGTTTAACCTTTCTTCTCCAGCATTGGCGGCTGGTGCAGCTGCCATGGAAGATGTGCAGCATTTAGAGCAATCAATTGAACATAATGATCGCTGGGTTGCTTGGCTGAGTGAGGAGCTTTCAGCGCTTGGGCTTAAAGTTACTCCTTCTGTTGCGAACTTTATTCTTGTTAGCTTTAACGAAGAGGGTTCTAAAACAGCAGCAAAGGCCGATGCGCATTTGATTGATGATGGCATCATCGTGCGCCGATGGAAAGTTACGGCTTGCCGAATAGTTTGCGGATAACCATTGGCACAGAAGCTGAGAATAAAGCTGTTGTCAAAAGCTTAACCCAATTTGTTGAGCAGGCTGGTTAAGAGATGGTGAGTTTTGATAGAGTTGCCATTATTGGACTTGGGCTAATGGTTCATCTTTAACGCGTGCAATTACTGATAAAGGCCAAGCTTCTTCTGTTTTTGGGTTTGATGGCTCTGAGGCAGTGCGGGCTGAAGCGCGTGATATTAAAGGATTTGGAGCTGAGATAACCGACACTCTGGAAGAGGCTATCTCGAACGCTGATTTGGTGATTATGGCTGTGCCAGTGGGAGCCGTTGGGGCTTTGGCTGAAGAGCTTTGTCCGTATTTAAAGAAGGGGCAATTCTTTCTGATGTGGGCTCAGTAAAAAAGAGCATTATAGATGCTGTCTTGCCTCATCTTCCTGAGACTTGTTATTTTGTTCCCGGCCATCCGGTTGCGGGTACTGAATATTCCGGCCCGAAAGCGGGGTTTTCAACTTTGTTTGAAGGTCGTTGGTGCATTTTAACGCCTCTTCCAAACACCCTCGTTCCGAGGTTGAGAAAGTCTCTAATCTTTGGGCTGGGCTTGTTCTGATGTGGAAGAGATGGATGCTGAGCATCATGATATTGTGTTGGCGATTACCAGCCATATTCCTCACCTGATTGCTTACAATATTGTAGGTACTGCCGCTGACCTTGAAGAAGTGACATCTAGCGAAGTGATTAAATATTCTGCTGGTGGCTTTTCGAGATTTTACACGGATTGCGGCTTCTGACCCGGTGATGTGGCGGGATGTTTTTATGAACAATAAGGCGCAGTTTTAGAAATGCTTGGCCGTTTCACGGAAGACCTAACCCAACTCCAGCGGCACATTCGGCGTGGTGATGCAAAGCTTTGGAAGATTTTGTTCACGCGCACTCGGGAAATTCGCCGTTCGATTGTTGAGGCTGGGCAAGAAACAGAAAGCCTGATTTTGGGCGCTAAAGCGCGTTGTTTTTTGTCTCACGGGCAATTTTTTCGCTTTTTTGTTGGCCTTCAGGTTGCCCACCAGCAACCGGCATTTTTGTTGCTCTTCAGCTTGCCCACTCGCAACCGGGCTGTAGCGAAAAGCCCTAGATTTCTAGTGGTGCTTCAAGTTGCTCACAAGCAACCGCGCTGCGATGTTCGTGCTCTGAGAGAGCACTCCCTTCTTCGTAATGCTTTTTTTATGAATTCATAAAAAAAGCAATGTGCTCTGGGCTTTATTTTTTTACTTATCTCGTTGTACGGGGGTGCCGTCGCGGTAATCATAGAAGCCGCGGCCCGCTTTCTGGCCTGTCCAACCGGCTTCAACATATTTCACCAATAATGGGCAGGGGCGGTATTTCGGATCTGCTAGGCCTTCATAGAGTTTTTGCATAATGCCAAGGCAATTATCAAGCCCGATGAAATCAGCTAGTTCTAGTGGGCCCATTGGATGATGAGCGCCATAACACATTGCTGTGTCGATTGCTTCAACCGTTCCAACGCCTTCATAGAGTGTGTAAATTGCTTCGTTGATCATTGGGATCATGATGCGGTGAACAATAAAAGGCTGGAAATCTTCTGAAACGGCTGTGTATTTATCAGAGATTTTACGAAGGCTTTGCAGGTTTGATAGGTTTCTTCTTCTGTTGCGATGCCTCTGATGAGTTCAACGAGTTCCATCACTGTACCGGGTTCATGAAATGCATACCGATGATTTTGCAGGCGTCTGTTTTGGCGGCAAGGCGGGTGATTGAGATGGTCGAGGTGTTTGAGCAGAGGATTGTTTCAGGTTTTAGAACAGGGCAGACGTCTTTGTAAATTTCTTGTTTTAGGTCTTCATCTTCTGTGATGGCTTCGACGACGAGATCTGCTTCTGAAAGTTGGTTGATGTCTGAGGTGATGGAAATGAGGTCAAGGGCGGTTTGTTGTTGAGCTTGGGTAATTGTGTCTCTTGAGACTTGCCGTGCCATGTTGCCATTTATGGTGGCGAGGGCAGCTTCAGTTTTTTCTTGTGAGACGTCTACTAACATAACTTTGTAACCAGCCATTGAAGCGACTTGGGCAATGCTCCACCCATGTGCCCTGCGCCAATGATACCGATTTGTTTTATCATTTCTACTGGCTCTTTGCTCTCCGCCATGTTGTCCTCATTTTTAGTTGCGCTTCAGGTTGCCCACAAGCAACCGCGCTGATTAGTTGCGCTTTAGATGCCTTTTTTAGTGCTTCAGATGCCACAAAGCATCCGCACTTTTTTAGTGTGCCTTCAGGTTGCTCACCGCAACCGGCACGAAGCAACCGCGCTATTTTAAGTGCCCTTGAGGTTGCCTTTTTTGTGTTTCAGATGCCCATATAGCATCCGCACTATTTTAGTGTGCCTTCAGGTTGCCCACCAGCAACCGGCACGAAGCAACCAGGCTGTTTTATCACTTCAGATTTCTAATTTTACTTCAAATACTCAAACCGCATTCGCTAGGTAATACTTAAACAGCATCCTCTCAGGCAACTAACCTTGCATTAGCTATAACAACCGGGGTTTTAATAATATTTTAAAATTCAGGTATGTTTCAGCAATATGCTGCTGGCTATGATGTTCAATATAGCATATAAGAAAATAAATAAATTAGTTTTTTACATAAAACACAAGATGTAAGAGCTCTGATTTGCGTTGTTTTTTAAGTGTTGCACAATATGAAGTGAAGCGGCAAATAACTTTTTGGTGGAAGCATTAAAAAGCCAGAGAAATAGTTTTTTCCCTCCGGCTTTTTAAAAATTTCGTATTTTAGTGAGCTTTTTAAGAAAGAGCTGCTTCAAGTTCTGGCAATGCTTCAAACAAATCAGCAACAAGGCCATAATCGGCAACTTGGAAATTGGTGCTTCTTCATCTTTATTGATAGCCACATGACTTTACTGTCTTTCATACCAGCCAGATGTTGGATAGCGCCTGAAATACCTACCGCGATATACAGTTCTGGTGCTACAACTTTACCTGTTTGGCCGACTTGATAATCATTTGGCACAAAGCCACTATCAACGGCTGCTCTTGATGCACCAACAGCTGCGCCAAGTTTATCTGCGATTTTTTCAATTAAGGCAAAATTTTCAACCAGAGCCCATGCCGCGACCACCTGAGATGATGATGTTAGCTGAAGTTAATTCTGGACGATCTGATTTGGATAACTCTTCAGATACAAACTCAGAAATGCCGACAGCACCTGGTGCGCTGATGGCCTCAACTGTAGCAGAGCCGCCTTCTTCAGCTGCTTCAAAAGCTGTTTGTTCTAACAGTGATGATCTTTTTAGCATCGCTTGTTTCAACAGTTTGAAGTGCGTTACCTGCGTAAATTGACGCTCGAATGTGTTTGGTGATTTTACTGCAATGATGTCTGAAAGCTGGCCAACATCTAATTTGGCTGCAACGCGTGGCATGAAGTTTTTGCCAGTTGTTGTGGCCGCTGTAAGGGCTGCATCATAATTTGCCATTAATGGCACAATGAGTTCAGCCATTTCTTCAGCGAGTTGAGATTTTAATTGGGGAGCGTTTGCTACCAAAACTTTTCTCACACCTGAGAGTTTTGAGGCTTGTTCTGCAACAGCGTCGCAATATCACCCGCTACTAAGATGTCTGTTTCTCCGCCGATTGCAATTGCAGCTGAAAGAGCTTTTGCAGTTGCTGCGTTGAGATTTGTATTGTCAGATCACAATGAGTAGATTTGTCATTTATAGTACTCCTGCTTCGTTTTTAAGTTTGTTACGAGTTCTGCTACTGTTTCAACTTTCACACCAGCTTCTCTGCTGCTGGTTCAGTGGTTGTTACAATTGTGTGTCTTGTTGCTGTGTCGATGCCATAAGAAGAGATTTCTTTTCTTCCAGAGGTTTTTTCTTTGCTTTCATGATGTTTGGCAAAGATGCGTATCTTGGCTCGTTTAAGCGAAGGTCAGTTGTGACAATAGCTGGCAGGTTTAAAGATACAGTTTGTAGGCCGCCGTCAATTTCACGAGTGACAACAGCTTTTCGCCTTCAAGTTCAAGTTTGTAAGCAAATGTGCCTTGTGGCCAACCTAAGAGAGCTGCCAGCATTTGGCCTGTTTGGTTGCAATCATCATCGATTGCTTGCTTTCCTAACAGAACAAGGCCAGGGTTTTCTTCTTCTACAACTGCTTTTAGAAGTTTTGCAGCTGCAAGAGGCTCGATCATCATCTGTTACGATGTGTATGCTCTGTCTGCGCCCATTGCAAGGGCTGTTCGAAGTGTTTCTTGAGTTTTTTTGGTGCCAATTGAAACTGTGATAATTTCTTCGGCTTTTCCGGCTTCTTTTAAACGAACGGCTTCTTCAACAGCGATTTCGTCAAGGGTTCATTGACATTTTTACATTTGCCAAGTCGACACCAGATCCATCAGATTTCACACGGATCTTAACATTGTAATCTACGACCCGTTTTTCGGAACTAGGATCTTCATTATATGTGTCCTCCATTTGAGTTTTGTTTAGACGCTCTTAATTTAGTGTGCCTTAAGGTTGCACATTTTTTGACTTCAGTAGCTCACGAGCATCCTTATTTCTTTACTTCCGATGCCCACAGAGCATCGGTTTTTTTTTGCTTCAGATGCCCACTAAGCATCCGCATGATTTTTGGGATATACTCATGTTTCAAAAGCCAATAGCTGAAAAAATTGCTGAAAGATTCAAGCAGCAATTTTTTTTGTTTTGCTATTGAGAGGTTCGAGTGTGTCCCTCGTTGAAATTCGTCTTCGGGACCTAACCGCCATCAAAAAAGCTGTCAATAGAGTTACGAAAGCTCTGGTCTAAGGTTCAAGACAATTAAAGTTAATTACGATCAAACAGGGGTACTTCTCTTCGTTTCATAATACAATGAGAACAAGGCCAGCTAAAAAGCCGCCAATATGGGCCCACCAGGCCGTATTTCCACCATCCATATAAACAATATGGAAAATTTGGAAGACAAACCATGCCAAAATTGCAATGGCTGCGTTACTGGAAGAGGGATGTTACCCAAGACGAGTACCCAAGTTTTACTTTTGGATGGAGCATCAAATAAGCTGCGATCACCAGCAACGGCACCTGAGGCGCCAATGAGCGGGATTTCTGAATTAGGAGCCATGATAGAGTGTGTGTAGCCAGCTACGATACCGCAGAGTAGATAGAAAATGAGAAATGTGAAATGTCCCATTGCATCTTCTATATTATCGCCAAAAACCCATAAAAACAACATGTTACCACCTAGGTGTAACCAGCCACCATGAAGGAACATGTAAGTGATTAAGGTGAATTTTTCTGAAATTGGAATAAGGTCAATTTTTCACCGGGGATATTGGGGCCGTGAGGCCTTCTGGCAATAATTCGGCTGGAACGATTGCAAAACTTGCCATGGCAACTTCATTTACTGGGTAAACAATGCCTGACTGGAACATAACAAAAATCACCACATTTGCGACTATGATGAGAATTGTCATAAATTGGAATTTAATATGTTCCAGTGGATTTGTATCATGTAAGGGGACAAACACGTTGCTAACCTCTTTATTAGACCCATTTGGGAGCTGTTTTAGGTCATCAGCCATTTGCGCTCTGACCTTAACTCATAGTTATGGCTGATCCCTTTTATCTTATTCGGAGCAGCTTTAATGTGTTGATTGAATTCTTACTTATGAAATTGGTTTTGGCCACTGTTTTTTCTCATAAAAATTTCTCAACGATGGTGAGTTGTGTATTTTGGCCAGCTTTTAGGCGAGTATTGTTGGTTAATCATTATATTATAATAGAATAACTGTGGTTTCTATTGTGTTTTTCTTGATTTAACTGCGGTTTTCACCCGGGGTCCAAAGGATGTCCGTTTTGCCTTTGTTGTTGACATAACGGCTCATGACGAAGAGCAAATCTGATAAACGGTTGATATATTGGAGGGCTTCAGTTGAAACGATTTCGTTTTCCGTTTCACTGAGTTCTACCATTTTGCGCTCAGCTCGTCTTGAATTGTTCTGGCTAAGTGAAGTTTTGCAGCTAATGCAGTACCGCCAGTAAAACGAAAGAGCGCAGTGGCTCTAATTCTTCATTTAATAGGTCAATTTCGGTTTCTAAGCGAGTGACTTGCTCTTGGGTAATTCGAAGTGGTGTATTCAGGCTCAGGTGCGCCTTCAATTTCTGGGGTAGCTAGGTCAGCGCCGAGGTCAAACAAATCATTTTGATACGCAGCATCATGGCTTTGAGGTCTGCTGATTTTCTTCTTTAGAATCTAACGCTATAACGGCTAGGCCAAGGCAGCATTTGTTTCGTCAACTGTGCCATAGGCTTCAATGCGGATGTTTGTTTTGCAACGCGGTCACCAGAGGCCAAGCCGTTGTGCTTTGTCGCCGGTTTTGGTGTAGATTTATGAGTTTTACATTTTAGATTAACCATTTTATTTTGTGCTTTATTTAGCGCATGCCTGTAGGTTGTTGACATTCCACTTTTTAAGCGGTTTCGCTTATTGGTTTGAAAATGAATTTTTATAGATGTGTTTTGTGCTTTAAGCGTCGAAAAAATAACTGTCATTACAGGCAAACAGCACAACATTGCAGGCCAACACGCCAGCGCATAAGTCTTTGCTTAATTGGGGTTGGTACCACGCATCATGGTTCCATAAGCCATGCAAAGAACGATAAAAACCAATATCACGGCGAGTGGCGCCATCATGAAAGCTATTTTTTCCATAAATTGTATTCTTTCTTTTAAACAAAATGTTTAGTTTATTAATCAATATCTTATCGATCATTTTGGTTGGTAAAAAACGTTTTGCATACGCAATACATAAGTTGGCACCGTTACATAATAACGGATTTTGGGGGTTTGCTAGTCAGAGCGTGGATTAGCTTATCAACAACGACATCGGTTCTAATTTGAATTTGTCAGTGCCTCCTTTTTTCATGGCGGCAATTCGTTTTTTGATAACTTTCTTTATGGGAGAATTTTCAGTGTCGATATTTTCTTCATAAGCTTTTAAGCAGCGCGGGACAAATTCAGTTCTAATTGGCCCTGGCTCAATGATTGCGACTTTGATGTTTGTATGTCGTAATTCTTGTCGCATGGCGTCAGAGAGGGCTTCAACTGCATATTTAGAGGCATTGTATGCGCCTCTGTAGTGTGCGCTTACAAAACCGAAAATGCTTGAGCATTGGATGATGCGGCCTTCATTATTGTTGCGCATTGCAGGATAAGCCTTCTGGTGAGGTCATGCCAGCCGAAAAGTTGGTTTCAAATTGCTCTCTTAAACATCTGTTGGTAAATCTTCGACCGCGCCCGTTTGCCATAAGCGCCATTATTAAAAAGGCAAAAAGATTCCCATCTGTTTGTTTTAAAACTTCTTCGGCAACATTTGAATGGAGGCTTCATCGCGGTAATCCAAATAAAGAGCTGTAACGCCTAATTCTCTTTAAGCATTTTGAGGTCTTCTGGTTTTCTGGCTGTTGCAAAAACTTGCCAGCCTTTTGCTGGAGCGTTTTGGCGGCGCATTTGCCAATCCCTGATGAGCATCCAGTGATAAGAATTGATTTGGACATGAAATGAACTTTTATTGAATGATTACTTAACTTTAAAACGGCGAATTCTTTTTGCCTTCTTTAAGAGAACGAGTTGGTCATCTTCAAATTTATAAGTTTTCACTTGTTCTAAGCCTTCTGTATAGGCTTGCTCGATCGCCATTTTATTCCAACATTACAGATCACTTGGGT
>JALQPE010001223.1:0-16675 GCA_030407315.1 Asparagopsis taxiformis | reverse complement strand
TGTGAATAGGCCGGCGCCCGCCATCCACTAGCTCAAAGTTTTTACCTTGAAAGGTAACTGGAGCCTCTTTTTCAGCATTAAACTTGACCGCGTAGTAATTCTCATTCCATATAGTCGATACGGTTTGATCAGTGAAGGTCTTTTTGTCCATCACCTTGCACCATCCGCACCAATCCGTATATACATCAATAAAAATCTTACGTTTTTCAGTTTGATTAGCTGCCAAAGCTTCTTCAAAAGTCATCCACTTAATTCCACTTCTACATAATGCGGGTTTGCTTTGTTTACTACTGTTTGGCCGATAGCAGGTTCAGGAGTTTCACTTACTGCCTCAGCACCAGCATTATTTTGAGAATTGCAGCTGTCACAAATAGCGACATAAGAAGAAGCCAGGTAATAGTGGATGCGTTACGAATTTCATGAGAAAAGCTTTTAAATTGTTTAACAGGTTTGACACCCCAAAGTTGCCCTATTCTCTTCAATATGTCCGATTTATGACGGTTGGATTTTTTGGTGGAATTTGGGTCTACAACCTGTTGTAGACCCTCTAATACTGACTAATCCAGGATATTTGTAGGTTTCTTTACCACAACTACTCTACTCTTCCGCTTAGCAGTACGCGCATCTAATTGAACATCACCTGAAAGCGCAATTGGTCCTTCATATAGAGAACCATCACCTAGATAGATATCCAATCCAGGAAAAGCAATATTTGCCTTGAGTTGATTATCCTCAACTATTGCACCAGGCAATGGCACTCGGAAATCAAAGCCGCCAAATAGGTAATCCAAACGCTTCAGCTCTCTTTGTCCTAAAGCGTTAGCAAATTCATTCCAGGCCACATCTAATGCCGCCGCCCGCTGTTCTGAGTCCTCTATGGCTCCCCAATCTGGCCTAGGCGACCAAGCCCGCTCCGCTAGTCCCATCAATTTAGGTAACAGGTAGTATTCCATCATTGAAGATCCCTTCACCGTTTCACTCCACAATGCGCCTTGTATACCTCTAATATTTTGAGGAGCCTTTAGTGGTGCCATGTCCTTGTAGTCCTCGTCGAGATTAAAGGCATTCCCTAGCGGATCATGAGTAGTAGATTTCAACACATCATACGGCAAAATCTCAAAAGCTTTCCGCGTATCAATAAACCCACCCAATAAAAGCCGGGTTCTTCTGGATCTTTATTATAGGCAAGGTCAAAATATAGATTGGTCACATTGCAAATGACAATTGGGTAACCCGCATTCGCTAAGCGATGTCCTAGATCCTGATTACCCCACAAGTTTTGCCAGACATAAGCAAGAAGTAGCGTCGGTAAAATCGGGGTGAGCGATAAAGCCGCCTTCAGCCTGCTTTAGCATAGCTATTTCTTCCCACCAGCAGTAATTAGCCCCCGCTCGGCAAGAATCTTATTAATACGCCCTATAAAATAGGTAGGTAGATCACTCGGGCTATTTACATTCGGATTTTGCGCTATCAGCTCCTTACAAATGGGAGAATCTGTCCAAACGCCGCCAGGTACCTCATCACCGCCAGTATGAATCGTTTTCAGCGGCACCTCTGCTTCAGCAAACATTTCTACCACATCATCCACGATCGTTTCATAGAACTCATAGATGGATTCCTACAAACGCATATTACATTATCTGGATAAAATTGAACACTTTCATATTTCGATTGGTCTTCAAAATCAGTCAACAAATATTGCTCCGCAGCTTCTTTTTCACCCGCTTCCATCAATCGGCGATATCTGGCTTCCATCGACTTGATAGCCGCTCGAGCGTGTCCCGGTACATTTAACTCTGGAATCACCTCAATATGTCGATCATGGGCCCAGCGAATGAGTCCTTAAACTCATCGCGTGTAATAAACCCATTGCCATGTGAATTGGGGTCGTCTGGATCATGGCCTGAGCCATAAGCCGGCTGAAGATATTCCGTTTCTGTGAAGGTGTGACCTCGGCGGGATCCTATCTCTGTGAGTTCTGGCAATTCCTCAATAGCCAAACGCCATCCCTCATCATCGTTAGGTGCAAATGCAGTTTATTCAGTTTGTAGAAAGCCATCACTTCAATGACTTTCTTAATGGATTCAGGCGTGTTGAAATTTCGGGCAACATCAATATGTAATCCTCGATAGGTAAAACCAGGCGCATCTTCAATGGAAATAGCCGGAATTTCTATTGATCCATCTGCCGCTGCATAGTTCCCAACGGGAATTAACCGAGCAAGGATTGAATCCCATAGAAGACGCCTGCTCCATCTTGACCAGTAATGTCTATTCGCTCGGGACTAACGACCAAACGATATGCTTCCGCTTGTTTGGCTCCTCCTTCTTTAAGCTGCACCTGTCCATCTTCGGTTCCTTCTGCTAAATTGATCTCTTACCGAAATGTTGCTGCATATACTCCTGGAGATATTTCACCTCCTTCTCTAGTCCTTTTTCATAATTCACTACCACATCATCTGACCAGGAAAACGTACCTGGTTTGCGCTGATACGAACGTGGACTTGGAACGATCGGAGCTATTTCATCTGCTCCTAACAAACCAACCTTTTGATTGGCTTCGAAGTGATTCGCTGCTGTTGGGATTGGAGTTTTATCCGATTTGAAACGGTTAATCTGCTCCGGTTTAGTAAAAGGCAATATCTCATATTGCGCAACCGGTACAAAGTCAGCCGTATCTCCCTTCTCATGAAGGCAAATACAGCCCTTTGGGGGAGTCAGCCTCCTTGATGGCCCAGGCTGAAAGATCCCAGCTAATTTCAAGGCTTCCTCCTGCTGGAATGCTAAGTTCAGCTGATGGCCGCAAACGATAGAAATCACCTTTAAGCCATTCAACCGTAGCCGGTCCTTGGGTGGAACCTAGCTTTATTTTTCGATTGGTCTGATTATAATATAGACTCCAATCGTGCTCGTAAGGCCTTCTTACTATTATTAATAAGCGTAAATTGAGATCGGTAGCCTGGTTCCTCGCCAATTTGGTTACTGATCAGTTGCCACTGAACCGAGATCTCAGCCAGTTGTTGCCCTAGATTCATCTCTTTTCTGGTGTGCAGGCCAAGCAGCCGCAAATGATTAACAAGACAGGAAGTAGTCTTTGCATGAAATTTTTACGTATTGATTTTTCTAATGGAGAAAATTAGTAAAAATTTATCTACTTCTAGGAAAGGTTAAAAGGAGGGTATATGAATAGCAAAGAAAAAGCCCCTGCCCCGCCTAGTTTCTACTAGATGGGCAGGGGCGGTATATGATCATTATTAAACCAAAATAGTATCCAAAAGAAAGGAGGAGGGACTAGACTAATGCCACTTAGGCATCGGCTAATACCTGATCCTGCTTACCGGTGCTATGGGTTCCGTTCAACACAGCAATTTGAAATTGCTTTACTTGATCTGGTAAGGCTGGATTTTTCCTCGAAATAGTTTGTACCTCAATAGATCGATACTTTGCATTATCTTTAAAATCTTCGATAATTTCGATTACATCTTGATCAATATTATTGAACGCGATGCATCAAGGATTACAGTTGAATTATCAGGAATCTGGCTTAGGGTCTTTAGAATATTAGCTTTGTGCAAAAAGGTTACATCCTCTGCTAATTCTAGACGAATAGGTTCTCCTGACTTATATTCTGATTCTTTGAATAGGTAAGGGCGCTTGTAGTTGTTGTATAATAGGAAGAAGATAGCTACAACCAATCCAAGTCCGATTCCTACAAGTAGATCTGTCAATACTATCCCTACGATTGTTACCATAAATGGAATAAAGTGAGACCAGCCCAACTATACATTTCACGGAACAAAGCAGGTTTAGCAAGTTTGTACCCCACTATAAAAAGGATAGCTGCCAAACTGGATAGCGGAATTAAGTTTAACACCACTGGAATGGCCATCGCACAAAGCAACAATAGCACACCATGAATAATCGCAGCCATCTTCGTCTGACCACCGGATTGAATGTTCGTAGAACTTCGCACAATTACCTGCGTTACTGGCAAACCTCCGATCAAACCGGAAAGCATGTTACCATACCCTGTGCTTTCAATTCTTGGTTAGCAGGTGTAACACGTTTTGCGGGTCAAGCTTGTCCGTAGCTTCCAAACATAAGAGCGTCTCCAAACTAGCAACCACTGCAATCGTAACCGCAGTCATGTACACCGCAGGATTCGCTAATTGACTAAAATCCGGGAAAGTAAATTGCCCAAAAAAGCCAGAAAGGCTATCCGCTACCGGGATATTTACCAACTGCTCTGTACTCAGTGATAAGCTTGGAGTTGAAGAAAATATGATGTTAAGCATATACCAAGTGCCACTACAACAATGGTCCCTGGATGATCTTGAAGATCGTTGCCTTGTCATAAATGGACGCTGCCACAGGATCAGAATAGCCATAGAAATTACGGCAATAATTAGTGCCCCAGGAGTAATAGCCTCCATCATATACATCAACTCCGAGAAGGTATTGTGTCCATCAGGTTGAGCGAAGGACAAACTTCCTTCGTAATCTTTGTCATATCCTACCGCATGCGGGATTTGCTTTAATATAATGATGACACCATACCTGCTAGCATTCCCTTAATAACGGAAGAGGGAAAATAATATCCTATAATTCCAGCTTTGGCAAATCCAAGAGCAATCTGAACAATCCCAGAAAGGAATACTGCCAATAGGAAAATTTCAAAGCGCCAAGATCCTGGATTGCTGTCAATACAATTACTGCAAGGCCTGCAGCGGGGCCACTTACACCTAGCTGAGAGCCACTAAGACTCCAACTACTATACCTCCAACGATACCTGCAATAATACCTGAAAATAAAGGTGCCCCGGAAGCTAATGCAATTCCCAAACATAGGGAACAGCTACAAGAAACACCACTATACTCGCCGGAATATCAGATTTTAGATGACTAAATATTCCGTTTTTGTTTTGTGAACTCATCGGTGATACTGATTTTTTGGAATGTATAAATCCCAAACCTTAAGACATGTTCAAGGTAGATTAGTAAATGAATTGTAAGATGAAAATTGTGTATTCAGATAATTATCGAGAAAGGACAAGTCCTAAAGATTTATACTTCTGGAGGTAATAGAGGAGCGATTCGAAAATCAAGCCCTGGAGGAATAGAAGAAAATTAGCGTTGACTTCATCAACTTGTGCTAAAACAAAATAAGCTAAAGGATGGCAAAAATCATCATCTTGTAGAATTTCAAGATCGTAATCTTTGTCTTCTTCTTCTTCTTCAACGGAGTCAATAACCTCTACACATTCTACGGCAAATACAAGGTCTTGACTTGTCGCCCATGAATTATAGGCTAAGAGCAATACCAACAATAGAAAAGCGGCGGGCAACAATCTGCTGCTAGCGCTATTTTTAGGGTATATTCGGTATGTTGGTGAGGCTTTCATCCTAATGTAAAGAAAATAAAAATCTTTTGGAAATAATAGTTTTTACTATTTTTTGAAAGAGTGTAATAGGAATACACGGAAGTAAAACGCCTCACATGGAAAAAGGTTTTAGATTTTGCCTGCTAACTACAGGACAAAAAATTGAGTGATTGAGAGAATAGGTAAATTGTAGATACTAATCAACAATTTCCTGCCCCCCAATCTCTCACTATGCAACCTGCCTGACCTTTAGTAGGGACACAGAAAAGAGGCTAAAAGAAGCCCTTTCCGAAACATTTATGGACATGGCCAGCGCCTAAGCATGATGAGCAAACTGCTTTTGACGGTTTTGAAAACCTGCACGGTCAATTATGCTCAACTGGCCCTGGTAATCAATGCAAAGGTCAAAATTGAAAGCAACTTCAAACGTACTCAGCGCTTCATGAAAAGTTATCGTTTTCTCGGCGCTGCTATGTTCAATTTGCCTGGTCGCTTTATGGCAGCCAAGGCAAATGGGTGGCACTAAGCATGGATCGTACCAACTGGAAGTTTGGAAAGACCAATATCAACATTTTGACAATTGGTATTTTCTTGGCGTGGTACAGCTGTCTCGTTAATCTGGTAATGCTAGAAAAACGAGGTCAATCCAACCCAAAAGAACGGATCAATACATTGGTCTTTATTCTGGCCCTAGCATTTATCTGGGCTCTGAAAACCGGCGACTACAGGAAGTAACCCTCCACGCTTGGCAAACTTAGGGTTGCCTTATAGCCCTTCTTCCAACTCAATTATTGTAGAATCATTCATCTTTAAAGTCTAATGACCAAGTTCGTCCCATCCACTGTATCATTGAGGAAAACAACCTACCTGCCCCACTTCAATCATATTTTTAGGTTGCACACTTCCACTGCTGACCTTCCAGGGGCATTCCAAGGGTAAATGGTGGAAACTCTTTTAGTTAGGTATGACCTGAGTTTTCAAAACCGTTGGGAGTAGTAAACTAAATTGCGAAATGATATGGTTCATGAAAATTGAACAAATAAAGTTCTCTTCTAGTCTTTAATTGATGATTTTGGCCTAATGAATTCCTCAAAAGGTTCAAATCCTTTCAAATTGACTAAATCACCATCCAATCGAAAATTGCCAACAAACCATCGGCCTTCTTTTCTTGATCGCTTCAAAAGCTCGACTGCTTCCTTTTTTATAACCTAATAAAGTCCGAATTTTAGCCTGTTGATAAAAGATATAACCTTTTTCAATTGGAGAGTGTTTTGTAGGAAAATCAGACCGCATAACTTCCAATTGCCCAGAGGGCCGGTCAAATCATCCAGGTCGCAAGCGCACCTGCTGATGCGGAACTGACGGGACCGTGGTTTGCTCCTGATGGGAAAACCTTGTTTTTAAATGTCCAAAACACCGGTGAGTATTCTCCTTCATTTGAAGATGAACTTGAATACGCTTGATAAGATTTATAGCTCTCTATCGACCTTGTTGCATCTTTATGCAATAAGGCTGGTCCATGTTATTTGGTAAAACTATTACTTTGACTTCAAATACTATTATATACGCAAGTATTACTTGCATCTATTGATTAAACACTTATCTTTATCACCCAATTAAGATTTAACGGAAATTAAAATGAAAAGTAATCTCTCTTATTTGAAGAATGATATACCCGCTAGTATCGTGGTATTCTTTGTAGCAATACCCTTGTGTTTAGGTATTGCCTTAGCTAGTGGTGCTCCTTTGTTCTCGGGCTTGATCGCCGGTATCATTGGGGCATCGTGGTAGGTGCCATTAGTGGCTCAGAGGTGGGGGTTAGTGGTCCTGCTGCAGGACTAGCTGCCATCGTATTGGCCGCAATCTCTAGCCTAGGAGGATATCAAAACTTCCTTGTTGCCGTCGTATTGGGGGGCGTTATCCAAATTCTATTTGGTGTCCTAAGGGCTGGAATTATTGGTTATTACTTTCCTTCCTCTGTTATCAAAGGCATGTGACAGGTATTGGTATTATTATTATTCTGAAGCAGATTCCGCATTTTTTTGGATGGGATGCGGATCCGGAAGGTGATTTTGCTTTCCTTCAGTTAGATGGAGAAAATACCTTTTCCGAAATTTTCAGTTCCCTGAATCATATCAGCTTGGGGCCAACAGTTATAGCTTTAATTGCATTGGGGATTCTGATTTTATGGAGTACCGTTCTTTCTAAGAAAGCCAAGATATTTCAGCTAGTGCAAGGACCACTGGTAGCAGTAGTGGTAGGTATTATTTTCTATGCTGTGACTAAGGGGAATTCTGCCATAAATTTTAATGCCAATCAACTGGTGAGTGTACCTGTGCCTGAAGACACCGCTTCATTTTAGCCCAATTTAGTTTCCCAAATTTTTCGGCAATAACAAATCCAGAAATTTGGGTGGTAGCATTCACTATTGCCTTAGTAGCGAGTTTGGAAACGCTCTTATGTGTGGAAGCTACAGACAAGTTAGATCCAGAGAAAAGGGTCACTCCTACTAATAGAGAATTATTGGCTCAAGGTACAGGAAATGTATTATCTGGTCTAATAGGTGGATTACCAATTACCCAGGTTATTGTGCGTAGCTCTGCTAATATCCAATCCGGTAATAAAACAAAAATGTCTGCCATTATTCATGGGTTTTTATTACTTATTTCAGTAATCTTGATACCAAGATTACTGAATATGATTCCCTTTCAGTATTAGCTGCTATTCTCTTTATTGTGGGCTATAAGTTGGCAAAGCCCGCTCTTTTTAAAACTATGTATGATTGGGCTGGAAGCAGTTTATTCCATTTATAGTGACAGTTTTGGGCATAATATTCATAGACTTGCTCATTGGTTTAGCATTGGGTCTGCTAGTAGGTATAGTTGTGGTGCTAATAAAAAGCTATCAGAATTCGCATTTCCTTCACATAGAAGGCGATGATGTTGATGATAATAAAATAAAAATGACGCTTGCCGAGCAAGTAACATTTTTTCATAAAGGGGCCATTCTCAAGAGTTGGACAATCTGCCTGAAAACTCTTATCTAGAATTAGATGTGAGAAAAACTCGATACTTGGATAACGATATAATAGAAATATTAGATGATTTTCGTACAAGGCTAAATCAGAAATATCACTATAAAACTCATCTCAGAGAGAGGCACTGTGGAAAACCCACCAAGTTATCTTGAGTTTTTCAAGCTTACGCCTAAAAAGGAGCTATACAAAACGCTTGGTGACGTTTCGCGATAAGAATAGATGGCTATTCTTCTGAGAACATGTTAGTTTGGGTTTTACCAATCGGCTAGCAGCCCAAACTAACATGTTCTATGCACTAGAATCGCCAATCCGAGATCACAGCAATTTCTCATATGAAGTGGGAAGGGCGAAATAAGAAGCCTACCTAGTACTCTGTAATATAAATTTCTATGGTTTCTGGGGAGCAGATTTTAAGCAAGCCCTGCGTTGCTCGTAGGTCATTTAGCTAAGGCTATACTCCCTCCTCGAGCCTTGGCCTTCCTTAAAATCTGCTCCCCATAATTCCAAATAACTTATGTTACAGAGTACAGCCTTCTCTCTTATTTTACTCCGATTTCAAACAAATCAACTTCGAAATCTATATTCTGTCCTGGACATAGTTTTGCTGTCTTTTACATTTTTTTGAAATAATTCTACACCAAAAAGTATTCCTCTTTCATCTTTATCAGTAATCGTCGACACCAGATCGAGAAGCTGCCAGCTATTCATTCATTAAGGTGGGATTTCGTTTTCAGCATTTCCTGCCTGTAAATGCTTCAAAATCTATGTTACCACGACGAAGATCACGCAGGGAATCACCTGCTGTAAATGCCGGTTCTATGGCCGACATCGCTTTTCTATTACTCATCTTTTTTTGGTTACGACCAAAATCCTGGAAGATCAAGGCATATTGGTGAGATTACCCATCTGGGAAGCGAATCCTCCAACTGATATATTGGCTGATCGAAATGTCTTAACTGTCAAGATTAATGCAGCGAATCAATTACTTGTAGAAGGAGAGTTGGCAAATGCTTCTTCTCTTAGAGAAACGACAAGCGATTCATTGTGAATCCAGGAAATAGCCCTCTTTGGCTTCTAGTCCAACTAAAGCAGTTGTTTCTCTTCAGAATGATCGGGGAACACAGTACGAAACATACCTGGAAATCTACAATGAAATTGTTGCTGCCTATAATGAACTCTGGGAAGACTTGGCTCAAGCCAATTTTGGAGAACCTTATGAAGAGTTGAATAAGGCGCAAAGGAAATCTATCAGAATTGAAATTCCGATGATAATTTCGGAAGCCGACCCTACCTCGCATGGAGATGTAGCTGGTACTTAGATAAAAGAGCTTTTGGAGTCAAACCTCTTTTGCTACCTCAAAAGCTCTTCCTTCTGCTGAAAACCCTTAATTCTCCACCACGACTTGATCCGAACTGATGCGCTCATTCCTTTTGCATCAATGGCTGTTACTTCAATCGTATAGATTCCATTTGGGAAGATGGCTTGTCCATTTTCATCTAATTCAGCTGTATCCAATATTGTTCATCACTTTCCGGTAAATAGACTTGGTGTTGTTCATCCACATTAGTGATAATGTAATGAGAGACAAACCTATCCCATCCGTTGGGAACACCATCTGGAAAAAAGATTCCATGATATTTGAAGATCATAAACGCTTGATCTGCTTCATTTTCTACGGGTGTTACCCTGAGTGTCCCAAAATCAAATGATTCCTTTTCTCTGAGGACATCCTCCCCTTTTTTGATCTGATATCTAATCTTTCTAACCGTTAATCGATTCCCATAGTTGCCGCCATTACCAGGAACTGTACCATTGGCATAAGCTCCTACATCACGCATGCCTACCACAATGTCAACCTTGCCATTGACCTTCACCAAGCCATCGTTTTTGAACTGATTATTAGAAAACTGTTCAAAGAACAAAAATGGTGTTTCAATCACTGGCGGAGCGGCATCCTCAAAAAAGAAGAAATCATCAGGTTGCACCTCTTCAAAAGAGTCAAACCGTTGCCAACTGCCATTATCTATACGGTGGAAGCGAGAAAGATGAATATGTTGTAAACCGTGGAAGTTGACTTTTCCCAACAACTGTCCTTGTTGAACAAAGTCACCTACCTCTACTTCAAAATCGTAGATGTGGGTATAGCCCCAGGCTTCTCCAGCCTTATTTTTGTCTTCAATAATTAAGCTGCGATAGAATTGATTCCCGCCAATATTAGCTCGCACAAAACCAGAATCAACCGCATAAATTGGAGTGCCATTGGCTAACATAATATCCAGGGCTGCATGAAGGTAGGTATCATTTGGAGCATCCCCTGATTGGTATTGTCCAAAATTATTTAGGATAAATAACTTGTCCTGCATCGACTGGTATTCTCTTTCGGAGAAGGCCGGGGCGTGCTGCGGCCAGGGAAGTTTACCCGTAGGCGCATTGACTTCATAGGTGATTTTCTCGTTGGTTCCAAAAACATCATCAGGGTCTGGCGCCTTTTCTTTTTTGCAGGCTAGGAAACCTAACACAAAGAATATGCCCCACAGGTAAGTATTTAGCCGTTTCATTAGAAAGCATTCAGTCAGGAATAAAATGTCTCAGTTAAAGTACACTTTTGGACTGAAAAGGATGCAGTACACCTTTGTCGCAAATACAACAAAAGAAATTTAGTAATGGCCGACTATTAGCATCTGAATCAATCCTGCTCTTTGATTTTTGTTCGATGGAAGAGGTAGAATAACCAGGTATGAAAGATAAAACTTTGACCTCTCCACCAGCAACTTGTACTTCTTGTGCACCTACAATAGTGTCAGGTGTATAGTCTCCGCCTTTTACCAAAACATCTGGTAGGATAGATTGATCAGTTTAAGGGAGTATCTTCTTCAAAAAGCACGACCCCATCCACAAATTCGAGAGAAGCCAGCATCATTTGTCGAGTATTGATATCTTGTATAGGGCGGTTGGTCCCTTCAATCGGCTCACAGAATCATCAGCATTCAAACCTATGACTAAACGGTCTCCCAAATCTCTAGCTTGAGCCAGATAATGTAAGTGCCCATAGTGCAAGATATCAAAACACCCGTTAGTAAAAACCACCTTTTCTCCCGCCTTTGCCCAATCTCTTCGAAGCGCTCGGGCCGCAGGGATAGATAACAACTTGGATTGGATTTGATCAAGGTAAGACATAAGAAATCAGCATTGATTGTTAGTAGCGGCTATGCCTCTACTTTTCCATTTCTATTTCATCGGAGATAGCAGGCAGTTGTGGCGTATAGTTTCGATTAACTATCGGTAAGGCTATTAGAGCGATCAATCCGATCAGCACATTACACCCTAGTTAATGGAGAAAAAAGCAATATTAGCCCAAGAAAATCCATCATCTCCACTCACTCCATACATCGTCAGCCAGTTTGAGCCAAAAATGATAGGTTCCCATTCCACCTGGTGATGGAATAACCACCCCCCACCCCAAGAACAAATACGACCAGACCAGCCACTGCTGATAGATGCGCCGTCGGTTCGAAGGCAAAAAAGCAGAGGTAAGTCATCATAAAGTACATGAACCAGATGTTGACGCTATGGAAAAGGAACAACCATGGACGATCCAGTCGGCGAACCGTTTGAATTCCTTGCCAAAAAACTTTTGCCAGATCTACAATCTTAGCGTGATTTTCGTAGCCATAATCTGCTTCCTCAGCAAATAGAAGCCCCCCCCGAATACAGCTAGATTCCTAAACCGAGTAGGGCGAGGTTCCAAAGTCCGCCAAACTTGTCACTAATATCAGCGTACTCATTAAGGAAACCCCAAATGGTGTCAAATGCCAACAGCAAGGCCAAGCCGCTTACGATTAGAATGCTAATCACATCGATGATCCGATCCACTACAACTGTACCCACCAGTTTTTCTAACGGTATTTTTTCATATTGAGCCATAGTGGCAGGCCGCAAGACTTCCCCTAACCTAGGAAACCCAAGATTAGCGAAGTATCCAATTACAGTAGCAAAAAAAGAATTGATGAATCGAGGTTGATACCGAGCGGGCGAATCAACATATTCCAACGGATAGCCCTACTGACATTACTAATGGTAAAGCTCAGTAGGACTAAAATGATCCAAAAATAGTTGACGGATTTAAAATCCGATATGACTTTCTTGATCAGACTGCAATCTTCAGCAGTCACATTATTTAGCTCACACTCTGCTTGATATGCAGCATTCTGATTACTATACACAAAATATAGAATCACCACCCGACACCAAGGAACAGGCTAAATTTCAGCAAATTGATCAAGAAGCTTTTCAAGGTACTATGCTTTGGATAATAATTGGATAAACTAGAATAAGAGCGACCAAAATTGGGATCTTGATCCGCAATGGGGGCAAGAATCCTGTTAAACAGGTTTCATGTAATTACGCCAATCGATAGTACTTTGTTGCAAAAGCGCAAGTATAGCCCTCTACATCAACTAAGGGTGCTGGATTTGCTTATTGTTTTCATCTACCAACACAACTTTTGGCTTCACACTCTTAGATTCCTCAATGTCCATGTATACATAAGACATAATGATAGAAATATCTCCAGGGTGGAACAATCGAGCAGAAGCACCATTCAAACAAATAATACCAGATCCTCTTTCTCCCTTAATCACATAAGTTTCCATTCTGGCTCCATTATTATTATTGGCGATCTGTACTCGCTCTCCTTCCTGTAGATCCGCAGCGTCCATCAAATCCTCATCAATAGTGATACTACCCACGTAGTTCAATCTAGCTTGAGTAATAGTACCTCTGTGGATTTTGGATTTTATCGTTGAATCATCATATGACAAAAGCTTTTGTTTCTGTATTAAAATTTTATTCAATAGTTGGGCAAACCGCCCTCAAAACATCGCGCGAAGATAATGAAGTGATGAATTTTATGGAAAATATAAATGCTTCCTTTGCAATTAATCCAAATTGAGCTCTAAAAGAACCTTGAACACAATGTTTTTGGTCCACTTGCTATGGCCTTTTTTGCAAAATCATGTTGTCAATTAATCTCACCTCCCCCGCCCAAACAGCAGTGCAAGCCACTACAAAACTTTTCTCTGTGATGGTCTGTAGAGGTTGTAAGGTTTCTCCATCAACAATATCAAAGTATTCGGGCCGAAAATCTTTCTGTTGCAAAGTGGCCAATGCCCATTTTTGCAAATCAAGTACGGAATGGGTAAGGAGCTTTTCCTTCACCGCTGAAAGCGTTTCATATAAAATCGTTGCTCTCGTGCGAATGGCAGGATCCAAGCGTACATTGCGCGAACTCATTGCCAATCCATCTGCTTCCCTTTTGATAGGGATACAACCAATTCCACTGGAAGTTCATGTGAATGATCATCCACCCTATTATGGCCGCTTGTTGATAATCTTTTTGCCCCATGTATAAACGAGAAGGTTGAACAATATCTAACAAACGTTTAACCACCTGAACTACCCCTTCAAAATGTCCAGGGCGAAATTGCCCTTCCATTCCTTTCACCAAATCCCTAGGAGGAACAGGAGCGGCCAAATTGACCCCACTGGGATAGACTTCTTCTGGAGAAGGCATAATAATAATGTCGCATTCGGCACTTGCTAATAATTCGATATCTCTAGCTGGCGTTCTTGGATACTTATCAAGATCTGTGCTCTCGTTAAATTGCGTGGGTTGACAAATATGCTACAAACAGTTATGTCATTTGTTGCTTGGAGGCTTCTATGAGGGAGAGGTGCCCTGCATGTAAGGCCCCCATAGTTGGGATAAAGCCAATGGAATCAGCTTCGCCGCCAAGAAATTGTATATAGTTGCTGTATTCTTGTACAGTTTTAAACAAGTACATATGTGATACTGAGGTCAAGTGATTAAAATGGCAGGCTAAATGCCCGCTGTATTGATACGGGTTAAATGCTTGCAAGACCTGCTTTTCTATAAAATTCGCGCAAAGATAGTCGTTTTGTCTTTCGAATGTAAAGGAATTTCGATGAATAGGTGGGAGCGGAGGCATTCGCTTATTTGGCGGTATTTATTATGCCACCAATCTTAATCTGGCGAAGCTATCAAAACTAAGCTTTATTAACAAAATGTCCTCGAATTTTACTAACTTTGCAGCCTTGTTCATTGATATTCAGTGACCTGTTATTTGACTAACAATATTTTATTGGCTTTATGAGTAAAAAGAAAGTGCTGATCGTGACGCAGGAAATGCAGCCATATACTGCACTCTCCGAAATCTCTGAGATTGCCCGAAAGCTTCCCCAATTTGTCCAAGAAAACGGTATGGAAATTCGTGTCTTGATGCCTCGCTTCGGCACGATTAACGAAAGACGCCATCGCTTGCACGAGGTTGTCCGGCTTTCTGGTATGAATATCATTGTTGATGATGATGATTTCCCTTTGATTATCAAGGTAGCTTCACTTCCTGAAGCTAGGATGCAGGTGTACTTTTTAGATAACGAAGACTTCTTTCAGCGCAAAGCGATCTTCAATGATGAGGATGGCAATCTTTTCGAAGATAATGCAGATCGAATGATCTTCTTTGCAAGGGCGTGATTGAAACAGTGAAAAATTTGGGTGGCCACCTGACATTATCCATTGTCATGGTTGGATGACCAGTTTAATTCCTCTATATCTTAAGACAGCTTACCGCAATGAGCCTTTATTCCATGGCTCTAAGGTGGTCTACTCTGTTTATAATAGTGATGCTGAGAAAGAATTTCATGATTCTTTCATTTCTAAAGCTTCCATTAACAATTTGACAGAAGAAGACCTTAAGGCTTATCAGAATGGTGCAGGTGTTAGCCTTCACCAAGGAGCAACCACTTTTGCTGATGGCTTTGTGTTAGGCAGCGAAAGTTTAACTCCAGGCGTTGAAGAACAACTATCTGGTAGTGAAAAACCATCTACACCATTTATTGGTAAGGAAGATCTTCCGGCTTATGTAGAGTTTTACAAGACCTTATTAGCTGAGGAGGAAGTGAATCATAAATCTTAGGATTTCACTATTGTTTAGGTAGCGAAAAACGAACCAACATATCTATCAAGGCTTATTCACATGAATTTTTACATCGGTAAAAAAGTGGATACAACCAATAGACATTGTTGGTTCTCTTTTGTATGACAGGATTACAAGGAGCCCTTGTAAATGTACATAGGTGCTTCCCAAAAAATTAACTTCTCCCCATCCTTTTCGGCTTATTCACCTGTCTATTGTCTATGAATGGATGTTAGATAAAGGATCTTCATTATTAGGAGAAGAAAAAACAATCTAATTCGATGAATCGCATTTTGGAAGGCTTTATGCTAGCCGTTTGTTGCCTCAGTTTTATTGGTGGTAGGGTGTACAGATCCTACTATTGTGGGAGAAGAATTATTGGAGGGGGATAAGGTACAACCCGGCTTTACCGATACCATTAGTATTACCTCCTACACCGCACGCCTTGATAGTTTTCGCACTATTCTTCAACTTTAACTAGTCAATTGGCTAGATACGCAGTTGGAAACTATAAAGATCCAATTTTGGCGCTATGGAGGCCTCTACGGTCATTCAGGCAAGAATGCAACGGGATCCTGTATTTTTCACACTTAATCCACCTACTTTTCCACTGGCACTACTGTTGATTCTGTCGTATTGGTATTGCCATACGATCCAGGTAGTTTTTATGGGAACCTCAATGAGATCTATTCTTTAGATGTTGTGGCCTTACAGGAAGGTTTTGCTCGTGAAGATGACTATTATTCTAATTCTTCGATTCCTGCGGAAGGAGATCTATTAGCTAGCCACTCATTTAGGCCTTCACCGAATGATAGTACGGAAACGATCAATTATTCTTTCAATATTGCTGATACGATACGGTTCCCTCATATTCGAATACCGCTCCCGACCAGCTTAGGAGAACAGATCGTAAACCTAGATTCAACCTTCTTCCAAAGTGATAGCGCATTTTTAAGCTTCCTCCCAGGCTTGATCTTGAGAGCAGGTTCTGAAAATGGAGGCTTGTCAAGTTTCAACCTGTCCCCTGCTGCTTCTAATGGATCACGAGGAGGAATTTATGTTTACTATCAAACCAGCACGGATATTAAGAATCAGTACCTTTTGGGTTCAATGAATTCACAGGTCGCTACGTTAATTATGAAACAGACTTTACTGGAAGCGAAGTACAACCCTACCTGGGAGAAGGAAAAGGAGATACCTGCTATTTTTGAAAGGAGGACTAGGCACTGAAGTAAGAATCCAGTTTCCACATATAACTGACGA
>JALQPE010001221.1:0-19674 GCA_030407315.1 Asparagopsis taxiformis | reverse complement strand
CCCAACCCCAACCCCAACCCCAACCCCAACCCCCAACCCCAACCCCTCGCACTGGAAGACAGGGTGAATGGGGATATTTTATTCATGTATTGTGCTTTATCGATATATTTATTACCCATTTTGCATCTGTGCTATAATTCGACGTTAATATTACACAATCACAGACCCAGTTTGTGTACCTGGCTGTGTATGTCTTGTATTTCTCCTTCATAACTCTGGTACTCCCTCTGCCTGTCTTCTATCTGTTCCTTGATGAGTCTGAGTTTCCTGAGTTGCTCTTGTTCTCCTTGGGCGATGTCCTTCCTGATGCTGTTATTCCTCAGACTCTGCTTCCTGATCCTTTCCTTCAGGTCCTCCTTTTCTGCCCGTAACCTGCTGATGTCCCTTCTCCCAGTATCTGGTTTCCTGTTGTCTGTCTGCGGTGTTTGGCAGATGGTGCTGTTTGATAGGAGAGACTTCTTGGAGTTGTGCGATGAGAAGCTCCTCACAGTTAGGGTGGACTCCTTGTTGTTATTGAAATCAAGTCTCAGTTTCGGAATGGCTCTGCTCATGAATATATTTGTTGGTAAATGACAATAATAATATGGAGAGAATAGGTAAGAGAGAGAGATGAAAAAGATGAAAGAAAGGGAGGCCGATGGGTATTCCCAAGGTCAATGCAGGATAGACAAGCAGGGAGATTGGTCTAGTAGTGTATGACGGTCGCTTAGGGAGCGACAGGTCCTGGGTTCGAATCCCAGATCTCCCCCTTTTTAGAAAATAAGGAGAAAGAAATAGAGCAAAGGACAGTAAGCAAGTAGGGAAGTCAGTAAGGAGGCCAGCCGAAGAAAAAAATCAAAGGAAAGAATCAATAGACATATTGAATAACAGGCACCATTCAGACAGAATGCGGAAGAAAGTCACTCAGAAGAAATGATAGTTCACATGTTAGGGAGATTCGTCTAGTGGATAGGATTGTTGCTTTGGAAGCAACCGACCTGGGTTCAATTCCCAGATCTCCCCCTTTTTATATTAAGAAGAATAGACACTCAGAGTTAATACTGAAGCAGGTAAACATACTAATATCAATCCAATGCTCTTAGCTGATTTATAATCAAATCAATATTCAACACGGGGTTTATCCTTCCCTCAAAATAGTTATGTATATATGGAAGTTCATCTAGAGGTAGGACTTTTCTTGGCATGAGTCGAGAATTGAACCCGGGTTCGAATCCCGGACTTCCAATTTTTAGAAATAATTAAGAGGGTACTCTCGAAAATAAGAAAGAGGAGATTCATCTAGAGGCAGGACTTTGCTTGACGTGGGTCAAGCATTGAACCTGGGTTCGAATCCCAGATCTCCTATTTTTCCAAGCATTATATCACCAATTACAACAACTGCAAAGGAGATTCATCTAGAGGCAGGACTTTTCTTGACCACGGTCAAGGAGTGAACCTGGGTTCGAATCCCAGATCTCCTATTTTTATACCCAGTGCTTCCTTTCCAATTACTAGGTAGAGCATTCTACCCTTCCTAGTCATTCACTTAGTTGGGAAGATTCGTCTAGTGGTTAGGATAGTTGCTTCGGAAGTAACTGACCTGGGTTCAATTCCCAGATCTTCCTTTTTCCTGTCTATCCTTCGTTGATACTCTAATTTGTTGATTCATTGATGCAAATACAGAATATAGTAATCATGGGAAGTCCTTCTGATTTTAGTTATCGAAGAGTGATGCTCTTGATGACATTTTGGATGTTCTGCTCCTGACCAGGTCTGATGCCACTTCGTCCCTCAAATAGTCAACATAGTGTTATTGTTTTGAGTTATTTTCTTCGTGTGCATACAGGAACTGTGCTTTCCGTTTGTAGTAGATGGTGTAGTAGACCACTGAGGGGAACACCTGCATTGAGAATATTTTGAGTAGGAAGCACAGCACTTTCCTGAAGAATGTGTTGCCGGAGAACACTTCCACACACATTTCATCTGTGTCTGATATGACATAGGCCATGTAATCCCAGAAGAACATGATGACTGCTCCACCTATGGTTGACCCGACCAGCATCATGATGTTGCTCTTTTCGGATTCCCTGGATGCGTTGCCTCGATGGTCTTCTGGGTAGGTCAGCAACTACCAGTTCAACTTGTCAACAATGAAGTAACCGAAGTAGAGCTATCCGAGGGTCAGTATTAGGAGGAGACCACTCAGGACTGCCCAGTCCATCAACCGGCAGTTGTACCCCAAATTGAATGAGGTATTCTCCAGAGCACTCCCATCTCCCACTGCAAACACGAACCAAGTCAGGAAGTTGCCTACCCTCAGCACATTGACACCGATGCTAAGTCTGCGAGTGGATTCCTCATCCTAGAGGTAGTGAATCTTGCCCAGCACTTCCAGGAAGTTGATGTTGACCCAAATGAGCAGGTTACGGATGGTAGCCAGGACGAAGAACTCCTCAAAGAGGATATAGTACACAGCCACCATCAAGGTCTGGGCCATCGACAACATGTAGATACTCTTGTCCTCATAGCTCAAGGGGTTGTTCCGCTCCTTGTTTATGGCACGGTAGCCCCTCACGAATATCAGGAACATGGCCAGACTAATCAGACCCTAACACAGACGCAGCAGGCAGACGAAGGTGTCCTCAGTACAGTGGAATATGGTCGAGTATGATGACCCCGATACCGGAGCCAATGGTTCACTATTCTCCATCCTCAGTTCAAGTTCAAATAACTATCTTTATATTATAGGCCACATTATACACCAATAGGTAGCAGGGGAGGGAATCCAGCATATCAGTTAGAATAGGATCACTCTTCCGGTTTGAGGAGTTTGCTGAGACTGTGTCCGAACCTATACACTTCTTCCTTGTCCTTACCATAGAACTCCAGTGTCTTGTTCTTGTTGTCTGTGGCCTTGCAGGGTTTGACTCTGATGCACATGCACTTGTCTAGGTCGATGACTTTGATGTGTTTTTTGATGCCCTCCCTGGCTGTTCCTAGCTCTACTGCCTCTATATCCTTGATCTGTATGGCTTTCTTCTTCCTGTCCTTGACATCCTGGTAGACCAGTTCGTTTTCATTTTGTGATAGGCACACTTTCTTGTCGTGGTAGTTGAACCCGTCTGGTGAGCACTTGGTGAATATGGCTCCTGCTTGTAGGTACTCTTTCTTCTATTATAGGGTTGTTGAGTTCTCGTCCGCTGACTCTTCTGTTTCGTCTTCCCCGTTCTGCTCTTCGAACCCGTCTTCATCTTCATCGTCGTTCAGATCTTCGTCTTCTTGGTGCCCTGATGACTCTTTCATGGTTTCACTGCTGTCGTTCCTGGGTCTTTCTTCCTCGATGGGTACTGGTTTGATGTCTAGGTTCTTGGCTGTGTAGTCTACTTTGGATGGGAACCTGGGTGATGATGCTTCCAGTTCTTCCCCTTTCTCTGATATGTAGTCACTCTCCACCAGGTTGTCGTTCTGTTTGAGTATGGGTGTCTCGAACTGTGCTAGGTCCTCTTCGTCCTGTATGACCTCGGATACTTCCAGTGACTCTGACTTCCTGATATTTTTGTCACTGGACTTGGACCTGTACTCATCGTCCCTCTCCTCGATCCACCCTTGGTTCTGCTCGAACTTGATGGGTTCCTTGTCTGTGTCTTCCCCTGTGAACCCTGCCAGTATCCTTTCCTTCTCCCTTTTCTTCTCGGCTATCCTGTTGCCCTCTATCTTATTCAAATTGATGGGCTAGGATGGTCTCATCTGCTACCGATGTTACCGATGGGGAGTCGGGTTGTTGCTGGATGGAGGGTTCGATGGTGAACTAGGGTGGGAATTCGACTGCTCGAAACTGGTATGTGACTTATTCCTGTCATCCTTAGTCAGCAGGTTGTGGATGCTGGCCTTCCGGATATGCCAGTCCTCAGATGCCTTCCGGGTCGAGGCAGTCCCCAGGTGGATAGGACCGAACATGGAGTGTGACAGTTGGTTGTTGGTCTTGGTCCTATTCCTGGTGGCCAGGATCACTGTGCTCATCTTGGGGGTCTCATGGCCACTCGATGGGTAGTTGTCCTGTTGATGGTGTGCCTGGTATGTATAGTTCTGATGATGGTTGTTGGATGGGCTGCTGATCTTCAGGTTCATGGGTATGATGTTCTTCTGTGATGTCTTCTGGCTCTCGGTCAGGAAGTTGCTCAGTTCTTTTTCCTTGTTTTTGGAGTTGGGTCTGGATATGGAGTCTGACAGTCTGATGATGTCGTCTTCCCTCCTGTCGCTGTCCTCCTCCTCCTTGTGGAATATTTCCCTCCTGTGTTGGTTGTCTTTGATGCACTTCCCGAATGACAGGCTCCTGAACACCCTTAATGCCTGATGGTAGTCCTCACACTCTAGCATCATATAGTGCCTGTCTCCCTTGGTCTCGTACTCCAGCAGCACATGGGTGTTCCTCTTCTCCACCAGCAGGAACTCATCGAAGGATAGCACCCATGTACTCCCAGTATCAGTGTTCTCCACCACCATCGTATCGAAGTCCCCAGATACAGTGGCATCATCGAAGTCTATCCGAGGAGCATCCGACAGCCCTATCTTGAACCGAACACATGCCACCCTCACCGATTCGGTCTTCATGCCTGCCTTATATCCAACCTGCAACTGAACCCTTGACTTCTCAAGGGCTGCCTTCCTGGCCTGCAAGTACTCAACCTACTCCTTCAGCTTCAGATTAGAGTGGTTGAGGGACTACAGAACTCGGGTCTGAGGAGTATATTGCGATAAGATAGTGTTCACTACCCTCTTCTTATTGTCACGAATTATAGAGGTAGCATTCGCATAGTTATTCTGGGAAATACTGTCAGACACACTCCCAATGTAAGAAGAAAGGAACTGCACCCTCTTCTGCACCTCAGAGTTAAGCATACAATAACTGCAACTATATATAATAAGTAATAGGGCAGTCAAGAGCAATATAGGAAGCAGGAGGGACAGGAAGAAATGATAGATGAAGGTATAGGTAGAAAGAATAGAAGGGCTCATATCGAAAATTCAGATAAAAATAGGAAGCATTGATCAGAATTATTCTCTTTCAATTTCGACGTATTAAGGAGAAATATCTCTGACAATAAAGCTTAGCCCTATCCCTTCCGGAAAGTTTAATTTTGCATGATTCATCAGTGCACTATAATTATAATTAAGTTCTCCCAGTTCCCTTTCTCTCTGGTCAAGTTTCTACTTTTCAAGTCCTCTTTTTTTCATCCTTTTTGAGCATGCTTTCCAATAGGCACTAATGTCTGGTTTTTAGTTTTCAGAACATAGAATTATCTCAAAATAGGATAGCTCTCCATAAACGTTCTTTTTGGTCGTACCCATTATATAATTGGTGATAACTGCCATTTAGTCAGCACTTATCACTACTCGGGATTCCATGTTGTTCTGCAACCTATGCTCAGCGACTTCATCATGGACTATTGAACGATATTGTTTTAGACATTTAATCTTGTTTTCAATAGAGTGTTCCTGGCAGAATCGCTCCAGAAGCTACCTCGTCCTCCTAAATGGTATATCTATGTTGCTGATTCTCACAAGATCCTCCAGGTCCTCTCTATCTTTGCAAACAAATGACTTTCCTAATTCGGTTTTGACCGGTACAATTGTACATGTAATGAAAGAGTGCACCTTCGCAAACTATGGGCATGCTGTCACACCCTTCCTAATAGCATCATAAACTTAAAAACGTCCTATCCTTTTGCCTTGTTGTTCCCAGAAAAATATAAAGACGTTTCTGAATAGGAATTTAACCAGTTTAAGCAAATAATCTAGGAACAGCTTCAACTAAGTGTGGAAAAGGGTTTGTATTTCTCTAACTACTTTGGTTTGAAGCTAGTTGGGTACCATCTTTATGCCGAGTGAGGCAGCCTCGGAATTTAACTCCATAGATATTGTATCTATATTCAAAGGGTGCAGAATGCTTTTTCGACACTGAAGTTTGAAATATGATGCCCACAAGCTCACAAACACACAGAGGATTCCCTTGGGATCAGATATTTGTGTTTAGATAGACTTGCAAATTTCTTCCACTTTTGTAAAGGCGTTATACCAAATAATTTATCCTCCAAGCAAAGCCAAACTCTAGTTTAATTCTTCAGAAATGAGTTTACTATTCTCTCGGTAGTACCCCTGAACCTATACCTTATAAAAAGAACTCTTGGCTTCTATCTTTTTTGCATGCTAGTTAACTTTAGAAAAGAAATTATGAATATCGAGATTAAAAATGGGATTAGATGGTTTGGACTCTTTTTTCAGTACCGTTTGAAGAGGGCTTAGATTCTATTAGTTTGAACCGAAGGTATTTCCCATCGTCAGTGATGTCTCTTTCCCTTTTCTTAATATTTATTTACAATGTCTATCTAGCATTTATGATACTTAAACTTGTATGCCAATATGGTCACTATTTATATTGCTTTATTGAGAAATACTTCCTGACTGGTTTCTCTGACTTTCTTATTTACCATGCTTACTCTTTTATTAGGGGCGCTTATTAGTCCCTTTTATTTGAATATTCATCTTATTTCTCCAAGTCCCCAATTCCCTTTAACTTCCTTCTTATTTCCTTCTTATTCTTCCTTCTTATTCTCTCTTCACACTTATTCTTCCCTCTCTTCATACTTATTCTCTCTCTCTCTCTTTATTATTCCTTGTTCCTTTATCATCTGTTTTCTTGTATACCGATATTATTGATATTCTTGATTCAAATGTAGAACCGGATGGAGTAGTAGGTGTTGGACATGGACATGGAGGAGTAGTTCGAGTTCCTGTAGCAAGGTATGGGATGATTGAGCATTCAGCACAGGCACAGAGTCCCTAGGATCAGTTTTTCGATAATGTGGTCATGGCATTGCAGGAAATCGTCGTCGACTTCGAGTTCGAGAACCTCCAGGACAGATACATGAAGGAACACTGCATGTTCTTCGAACCGGGAGAAGAGAACAAACTAGAATACATGCAGATCTTCCAGAAGTACCACCACCAAATAGAAACATTCCTGGACAAAGTAATCAAGGCACAAACACAGAATCTAACCCAACGGGTGCCCAACTTCCAAATGCAGAAGTTCCTATCCATGCTCGAAACCAGAACACAACGCATCGACGAACAAATACTGGAAATGCTGATGAGCCTGTCAGACTTCGAAGTATTCAAACAGCTCATCCTGGACTACAGAGCCACATGCGAAGAGGAAGAACGGCTAAGAGTGCTCACCATCAAATCCAACAAGATACCCGAGAACAAGAAAGTGAAAGGCACCAACAATATATTCAACCAAGGACAAGGACTCAATATAGGACCATCGGACCCCCTGGCTGCACTGAAGAGCAACAAACCCAGTAAACCAACCCAGAAAGTGAAGGTGGAGAAGACCGAGGATGAGATATTTTTGCCTGATATGGTGCTGACCATCAGGCCTCTTAAGAAACAGTGATTCCTTTATATACATACAATCAATTGGTAATACCAGAACAACACCATGTACCAAATAGAGTGCTCCAACCAAGATGGCACCACGCAACTTGTATTCACTCAGGGTACTCCATTGAGATAGAGTAGACTCGTCAATGGTGATCGTTTCAGTAGGGAGAGTAGCACCCACCAGCATCCCGGATGCCAGAGAAAGTACATAGTCAGGAACTCAGGTCTGCTGCTCGAATTCAATGTGAAATCTCATGGAAACTTCAATAGCAACTCAACTGAGCATTACCTAAGGGAAGTGTTCGGAGATGTGGTAGCCAGAGACAGATACTCCGGGGCAATGTTGAAGACCACTGTATTCATATTAGAGGCAGGGAACAATGTACACACTCACTAAACCAGATTGAATCAACCATAGTCAATGGCTGCTGGCTCTGTTTCCTCAGGCATGGCATTCCGATGACCAAATCCATATTCCAAATACAGTGGAAGCCAGACATGACATAGAAGGTACATGGAGAAACACTCAGAAACCGAAGACGATGAAGGCAGTCATCGACCTGAACAACTTCAACAACATCATCTACGGAGAATGGCAGGGAGAGCTACCAGACTGGATCAAGAAAGAGGCCGAGAAGTACAGAGTTGAGGCTGAGAAGTTTGTGTCCCAATATTTCTATCAGTGATTATGGCAGTTATGAAGTGCATGAATATTAGTGGTGTCTTCACTTTTGGATGGTGTTGTACTTGAGGAAGCTCTCGGACTTGAGTCTCTATATGCGGGTGTTGGTGTCCTTGGGTTCCTTTCTGCCTGCGATGGGTGACTTCTTGTAGAACTTCTCGGTGAGCACATTGATGTTCAGACTGAATGCATTGTGGACTGCCTCCTTGGGTGGGTTGGTGTGGTGGTATCCTTCCGCATATTTCTTGTACCTGATGGCTTTGACCCCATCTTCGGTGTTGTTCTTGATGAACTCCCCGTCGTCTGACTTCTCCATTCCCAGTTCGTCCCTCCTCCTCCTGTCTTTCAGGTACTGTTTGAACTTCTCCCTGTTTGATACTACTTCCTTCTTGTCTAGTTCTGAGTTGTTCCTGGGGTGGTAGGTGTCCCTTTCCTTCTGTTCGTTCCTGGCTCCTTGGTAGTATGAGTCTATGATCCTGTCTTTGTTGCTCTCTACGAAACTGGTCCTTCTCTTTCCCGGGATGGGGCCCCCTCCGTCGATTATGCCTGACACTGGTGTCTTCCTGTTATCCTTCAGTTTGACTGTCCTGTTGTCGGTATCGTCTTCCTCCACCTGCACTGTCCTGAACCCTGTTGTCGTCCTCATTTTGATGCTGACTTCCCTCTTGGGGGTGTATGTGGCCTTGGACTGTATTTCTTCTATCATGTTGTATGCCTCTATCAGATCCTTCTGCATCTTGGAGTTGTCCTGCTTGAGTCCCTTGATGGTCTCCTCCTTGACATGGATATCCTTGGTCATCCTGTTGACGATCTCCCTGACTACTCTGTCGTTCTTGCGTTTCTCCACTTTGTAGTTGTCCATCAGGTACTTGATCATCTTCTCACTTTCACTGTGCTGAATCTCCAACTGCCTGACGCTGATCAGCAAACTTGATAGCTTCTGTTTTTCGATGCGCACCTTACTCGACTCCTTAGCCCTTCGCTTCTGGAATATCTCATTGAGCAGATCCAACTCAGTGTCGTCATGGTGCTACTGATAGAGGGTTGCACCGGAGACACCCATGCTGATTCTCGAGTTCTGAAGGGACTGAAGATCTTCCTACTCAGGAACCTCAATCAAATCAGGGTTCAGTTAGTTGACCTGGGCACAGAAATTCTGCAGAGCCTGCTCGAGCTTGGCCTTGGATTCAACCTTATTCTTGAACTCAGACCTGATGTTCAAAGAACTCTATTGGGACGAAATACTTCGACCCTACTTAGATCGAGCCAGGGAAGAACGGTCGAAAGAGGGCGAACGGTCACTCTCCCTATCGAACTTCTGCTTAGTAGTACCGATGTCCTTCCAAAGCCGACGAGGAGAACGGTGCTGGTCCATCATTGCTTGTTATTCGGAATCAATACGATCAATATAAATAAATCACGCTTTTCAGTAACCCCTACCGAACTCATTTAAATCAGAGAAGAATATCCCAGAAAATATGCATCTTTCCCTCAGAAGAAACAACATTCGATTGATACTCAGTCGAAAAGCAGCCCCGCCATTCCTTTCGAGGATATGAACTTGTATTCAATGACTATTTATTCCGATTATTTGGAGATTCTGAGAAAAAGAACAGAACAAAGAATATTCACCGATGATTGCTCAACCGACATTGAAATGCTTCTGTGGAGCTTGCACGTTGTTGATGTTGTCGATGAGCCATTGCATGGCTTCCTATAGTCCGCTTTGATGCTCCTTGATGGCTACTGTCGGATAGATCGCCCAGTTTCTCTTCAATTATTTCAATCCAAGCTTGGTGCATATGGTTTCTAGGTTCATGGTTGCTGCATCTCTCTTATTGGCGAGGACGAGTAGGACTGTCTCCCTCATATCCTCATGTGACATTATTCGATTGAGTTCTTTGGAGGCTAAGTCTATCCTTTCCTCGTCCGAACTATCGACGATGTAAATGAGGGCTTTGCATTTGTCAAAATAGTGAGGCCATAATGATCGCAGCTTCTCCTGTCCACCCACATCCCAGACGACCATGTTGATTGTCTTATATTTGAGTTCCTCAACGTTAAATCCGATGGTTGGGATCGTTTTGATTACTTCGCCCAACCGAAGAGCATAAAGGGTTGTAGTCTTCCCGGCAGCATCCAAACCAAGCATCAGTATCTTGCACTGCTGCTTAGGCAGTTTCTTGCTGAACAAGGACTTGAAGAAGTTACCCATTCAAAGAGTTAGGTAATATAAATCTCGAGAACTCAAAATCTGAGGGACGAAACCACAAATAACGAAAAATAATTGGGAATATTAGGGATCAGGACGGTCACTGGTATGGAGAATAAGTGTTCCCAGTCCAGTACGGGTTATAAAATGGAGGGAAGACTTGGGACTGATAAGGCCAATAAGAGGCGTATGGAGCCATCGGAACCGGTATATGAGATCCTTGAGGGGGTATGAATTGTGGCTGCCGATAAACTGTATTTTTTCCTTTTTAACTATCCTTGGAATTATTTGAAATATGCTCTGCCTGCAGGTTTTCTTCTGTCTATTTTCCTTTCTTGATAATAATCCTACGGACGGTCTCTAACTCGCGAAGCCTAAATGAAAAGAGTTCAGTACTTTTTCCCATTGCTTAATTCCTTGTGACGAAATTGGGTTTTGTTTTCGATTTTACCCTTCTTAAAGCCGTATAGGTTCAGTTGCCTTACGAAACTGGAGTATTTTCGGTGTCTGAAGAATAGCGGCAGAACTTTCTGCTCGAGAAGTCGCTAATCGTGAACTTCTATGATGGTTTTGGCTTCGTTCCAACTAATAATGTCCAGAATGTCAGGTTGCTAAATTATGGAAGAGGATACCTCAAGCATTTCTGACAGTTTCCTCACGAATGCTGTCTAATGTCCTTATTTCTTTTCCATGAGTCGAGTTCTGTAATTTCGAAATGTATTGATTACTTGATAATTTAAACAAAAGAAGAAATAGTCCTGAATAGTGAGGCTAATTTTAACGTCAGAAAATCGAAATAAATAAAACCAACCGACATCAATTGCTCTCAATATCCTGCTGGGACGACCATGAGTGCTCTGACCACTCCATGGCTGCTCTCTCTGCGTCTTAGGGGTCATCCTCGTAGCTGACATCTTACTCCTCCTCTCCTGATTCTTTTTCTTATTAGTCCTCGAATTCGGATGCTCCCTCAGAAGCCTATTCCCATCCGCTGTTGACCTCATCTTCGTTCTCTGCATCCTCCTCGTCAATCTCTTGCTCCTCACTTTCTTTGGGTTCCCTTTCCGCAAGTAACTTGTTTCTCATTAAAGTTTCCTCCTACTCTTTTAATAGGTCGAACTCTTTCAACAGTTCAAGTTTGTAGTTGTTCTTGCTCCTCTTTTTCTCGTAGGCAGTGATCCCTTTCTCATCTCCGAGGCTCAAGACTGCTTCTGCTCGGTAGTTGTACAGTTGTCCTGCACTTTACTCGAGGATTTTTGCTGCTTTAGTAACTTCTGCCTTGTACCCGGCATACAAGTATGCATTTTTTAAACCTTTCACACTTTTAGCAGCTTTTTGAATGGCTTCCACTCCATAGGTGTTCTTAGCAATCAGAGAACTGAACCAGTAGAGCTTAGACATTGTGTTTTTGAAGAGATGATTAATGATGTGGGTGTTATTGAGCTCAATCTTGGAAAGCTTAAATGCAATCTCAATACTTTCATCGACGTTTTCTCCCTTCTTCAGTATTTTATGCATGAAGGCCTTGTTACTGAGGATTTTCTCAATTTGGTCGTATGCTGAGGGCACATAGATGCCAAGGGACTCCATTATTTGAAGTTGGAATTCAACAATTCGAAGTTTCAAAGGTAAGTATTCTGCACTCTCAGTGAGCTTGCTGTACGCACACGATATTTCAATGAAAGGGTACACCAATGCACTGAACTCTTCAGACAAGTTCCGACTAATGACTGCAGTGAAGAGCTTCAAGCAATTCAGAATCTGATTCGAATATAGCTTGGTCAGCAGGACAGTTTCTCTTTTTTCTTGCTTTTGTTGTACTTGTCGATTTGAAGGGCTATGCTTCGGAGGTACCCGAAGAGGACATAGTAGGCTCTTCCTTCATTGATTTTGATGGCTTAGCAGAAAGAGTTGATCATGAAGTTAATGTGTTCGAGGTTCCTCCATGACACTTGCTTGGCATTGTCAAAGAATCCAACATACAACCTCCTGATGATCCAACTGTAGTGCTCTGCTGTACAGTGGTTCATGAATTTGCTTAACAGGAGATGGCATCTTAAACTCAGGTTCAGATTTTCTTGGCTCTCAGCCCAGAGCTTAACAGCCACCTTGAACCACTTCTTAGCTATGATTGGATAGGCATGCAGTAACTGAGTGTTCCTCGCCATGCCCTCGACGATCACATGTGAGATTTCCCCTGATGATGTCTCAAGCAGTTTAACCAATGATTTCAAGTAGAGTTTAATGAGCAAGTCCAAACCTAGCTTCTCGGGTGGTTCAGGGAGAGGCTACTCTGGATCCAAACCCAGCAGCTCGATTGATATTCGCTGTGGCAGTTTGAAGAGGCAGCATGGAATGAGAGTGCTTGGTGGTAGTTTCTCTGATTCTGAGGTATACTCATGGAGTCCCCTGACCACTTTCTTGGCAGCACTGAGGAGTTTGACTGGGGACAGTTTGGCTGAGTTAATTTCTTCGATAGCTTCCAGGATGGGTTCCTCACTCATCTATCAATTACTATAATAATTGGATTGTTGAACACTCATGAATTCATATAATCACCCCTTTATGGTGTAGATGGATAACTCTGGGTTAATAGTTCCCACCAGAATGTTGTTGCCTATGGTTTCGATGAAATTAGGTTTGGCCTTGGTTGAGTACTTGACGATGAACTCTGGTTGTCCTTCATGGTCTCTTTTCGTGTAGTTGAACAGTGAGAATGAGTTCCCGGCTGATAGGCTAAGGAGTAGGCTGTCGTCAAAGTTGGCCAACTGACACATCACTATGGGTTCCAAACTTGCCTATAGGATGAACTTAGGTTTGTTGCACTTGAGATAGGGGGTGCAGATGACATGCCCAGTGGTAGTGGCTATGAATATGCTACTCTGGTGGCAGTATACCCAGTTAATGAATGGTTTATTGCTTAGTTTGACCCCTTGCTTAGTGAATAGATCTTCAATGTAGACGGTGCTGGTGGGTCCTTCCTTATCGAAACTCCAAATGTTCACCCTTCCATCGAAACTGCCACTCACAAGAATGGGTTCATCGACCTTCGATGGGTACAGGAAGTCAGTATTGTATATGATATTGACATGCCCCTGAATTAGTTATCTCTTGCACTCTAGTGTCTTGGCATCGTACACTCTGATGTCTCCCTCATCGTCCCCTGCTGCCAGGATGTTGAACTTTGGAGAGTATGCCAGGTGGTTTATTTGGTCAGTATGTGCTGTCTTCGATATGCATGTTGGCTCCTCAATCAGTATCGACTCCTTCCTTAAATCGAAGGAGAGCAACTGGGTGCCTGTTGCAATGTAGACGATGTCATTATGGTCATTGGTGACATGACTGAGTTCGGTGTCAATGGGTTTGGGGAAGGAAATCATCTTCACTGATGACTTCATGCGGATATCCCACAGACGGACTGTCTAATCTCCACTGGCTGTCAGGAAGGTGTCCTCGTTCCTGACTGATATTGAGTATATTTCCCCTTTATGTGCTTTCTTCTCGGTTAAGGTCAGTGTCTTCTCATCCCAGGTCAACTTATTCATTGGAGTATTCTCTAATTATTCTCATACAAATCACAGATTGTGCAATATACCCTTGACTTTATCCTCGAGACTATCTAGCCTGTTCTGTCTGTCTTTCTTGGTCTCTCTCTTCCTCTCCAGTATCTATAGGGTCTGTAGGATGTCCTTCTTCCATTCATTCCACTATCCTTCCTTTACTCTGTGACTCTCCTCCACATTCTTAACTTTTTCCCTGTTCTCTTTGATCTGGGCATCTTTCTATTGGCACTCCTTCTCTAGTTTGATTTGAGCCTATCTTAGTTCCTTGATGGTTGTTCCCTGTCCTTGGAGTTGCCCTCTTAGTTTATCGTTTTATTGTTGAAGTTCCTGTGCTTTCCTGGTGATGCTGGCCAGAGTGTGATCCCATTCATCCATGACTGCATCCTTCTCCACCTGCTCCTCCACCATCTTCCTGTTCACTGTGTTATACTCCTTCTCAAGTTGTTGATACTGATGTCTGGTTTCCTCCAAACTCGTCTCTAATGATTTAATCTTTGCTTTCAAATTTCTCTCTTCCTTCATGAAGTTGCTTTTAAGGGATTTGCACAGCTCCTGCATCTATCTCAGTTCCTGAAGCAGGTCAGTGATCTGATCATTCTTCAACTCTAAGGTCTTCTTCAGCTTTTCTTTCTCGATAGGTGAATCTTCAAAGTCAGACATTAACTGTTGCAGTTTAAATATGCTGATAAGCCAGAATGATTTTAAGTCAGAGTATGTGCATGTTTTTAAAAAGCAATTGTGCTTTCGATTATATCTATATTCCTCCTTTAAATGGAAACCATCCATATCGAGGTTATAATTATTGGATTGGAACTTGTTGATTTAAATGAACGAAGATGATCCCGTCCCCATTCCTGACTAATACCTCTGCTCGATCTCGACCGAAATTATGGAAGATCCTGTGATAGCTGCAGATGGAATATCTTATGAGAAAAAGCAGATCACTTAGTGGTTTAAGCGAAGCGATAATAGCCCTTTTACAGGAGAAAAACTGCCAAACAAGATCCTTACTCCCAATCTTAGACTTCGGCAAGCTATCTAAACCTTCAAAGAAAACCTATATATCAAGGTGTAGGAACAACAAATCAAAACAGACCTTGAATATGCCATGCAAACAAAGGAAAAGGAAGTAGAATAATATATAAAGCAAAAAGAATAAGAAAAATCGAAACTGAAGAAGTAACTTGCCAAATGCCACGAGAAGATACGGGTTCTTGAAAAATAAAGGTCCCTTTGTACGTGTAAAAATGTCAAGAAACCTTAAGAAAGTCTAAGTACAGCTATAAAAGGAACTAAATCTTCAGATGAATTCAAAGCTGAGGAAAAAATGATCCCATTTCCAAGTTACAAGGCTAAAATAGAGAAGGTTCTCTCCTCGTTGACTGATGCAGGCTAAAAACGGAGGAAGCAGGCCGATCTATCTGGTCTATTGGGAACGGGAATGAGTATACCGAGTCTATCCAGAGCCGATAAAGGGCAGGAGAAAACTTTTAATGCTAAACCTAGCGTGATAAACTTGGAAGCTGATCCATTAAAAGATACGGAAAAAAAGGAGATTCCCAAACCTATACCTAACGCATTTGGGTCAGAGCATGGTCTGCGTTTACCTCCGTTTGGCCTATTTGGCTCCGGAGCTAGACTTGATCAATCAAGCAATAAAAAAGAGCCTGAACAAAATCCAACTGTCATGTCTAGCATTTTTGGCCCTCAAGCTGAAGAGAAGATTCCAGTTTGGAAAGGTTTAGCAGCTCAGGAAAAGAAGACTTCAGACAATTCTAAACACCCATTTGGAAAGATATGATTTGTAAATCATCCTCCTGTGATTTATCTTGTCCATTTCTTCTTGATTCATATTGGAAGTCATATTCACACCACAAACAATCAGACTTTGAGGTTGAGGAGGTTGCCTGTTGAGTTACTTGGAATGAAACTGATGTTCTGGTTCTTGGATAGTACTTCTGCGATGGTCTTGGCCGCTTCTAGTTTCTTGATTTCGATTTGTGTTGACCCGTACTTCTGGACTGCAGTGTTGATGAGTTTGGCACTTTCTGCTTCTGCCTCTGCTCTGATGATCTGGGCATTTTTGAGTTCTTCATCTCTCAGCACTATGAACTTCTGCATTTCTGCCAGTTGTTGTTGGACTGCTCTCCTTTCGACTGCTTTGGAGTACTCTCGGCTGAACCCTAGGTGCATGAAGCTGACATCTTCGACATTGACCTTGAAGTCCTGTGCCTTTTGGAATAGGAGTGTCCTGATTTCCCTACTGATGGTTTCCCTGGACTTGAGTAGTTGATCTGCATCGTCTGCATTACCATGAACATACACTGTGCCACTATGGTCCTGAGGACTTCCTGCCCAATGGAGTTGAACACCTTCTTTTCGTACTCTCTACCCAGCAACTGATGGATCTGGGGCAGGTCATCGGCGATGGGCTGCTGCAGGATTCTCAATGAGATGGACACTGTCTGCAGATCCTTGGTACCCGTCGACACGTGGATGTCGGTGGGTTTGAGTCTGCAGTCGTAGATGATGGGTTTCTGAGTGATGCTACTCCTACCTGAATGAAAGGAATGAACAGATGGTAACCCTCATGGTACACTTGCTGCTTCAAACCACCGAAGTTATCCATTATCAAACCCTAAGTCATCGAATACAGGGTACCTTCTCTCCCGGGTCCACCGTATAGATGCAGGACTTAAGACCCACCAGTCCAATGCCAGCCAAGGTGATCAGCGAACTGAACTTGTTCATATAAAATAATTGTGATCAATTAAGATACGCAGAGCCCAGAGATAACATAGATAACATGGATAAAGGTAAAAGGGCAGACCAGAAAATGGGTTAATAATAAATTCATGTCAAAATAGATATCAGTCAATGTGCTTCTTGAAGATCTAAGCAACGTTCTTAAAGTAGTTGTTTGACAACCTATGTTGATTACCCGCTCCTAGAGGGCATTTCTGTGATTGACTGTATCCAGCAGGTCAGATATCTCTTTCTTGAGTTCTTCCTCCCTGATTCTGGCCTTGGCATTGTTGTCCCTGAGGATATCGTTTTCGTTCTTGAGTTCTTCGATGTCTTTCTTGAGTAGTCCGGCCACTCTTTTGGCTTCCCCTTCTCTGTTTTGTAGTTCCTTATCTCTGGTTTCTGACAGTCTTGTCTTCTCTGTGTTCATGAGTGCCTGTGTCTCTATCTGTGTCCTCTCCACATTCTCCACTTCCACCCTCTGCTTGGCCTGCCATTCCCCGCATTTCTTCTCTAGTTCTTCAATTAGCCCTTTCAGTGAGGCTATCTCCATCCTTTTCTCCTCTAACTTACTCGTTAGATCGTCACCATCTCTCTTACCCTTCTTCTGAGCCTATTGCAGTTTGAGGTTGAGTGCATGTACCTGTTCTTTCATGTCTGCCCTTTCCCTGTTCCATTATTGGTTTTCTTGGTCCTGCCTGTCTATCCACTTTTGGTGCTGCCCCTTCAGCTGGTCGACATCTTCTTCCAGTTTCCTGATCTGGTTCTTCAGGAACCCTTCGTTCTTCTTCATGTTCAGGTTCAGTGTTTCTATTTCCTTGTTCTTGTTGGCTATCTGTTTCTCCTGTGCCCTTATTTCGTTGATGAGTTCCTTCTTGTTCTGGCTCTGCTTCTGCATTTTGTCGTTGTGCTCTATGAAGGTGAGTGACATCTTGGATGTCTGGTTCTCCATTTCTTTTCCCTGCCTGGCCAGTAGATCCTGGAACTGTTGGTGTTCCCTTTCGTACTTGATCTTGATTTCATTGAGTCTGTTCTCGTACTCTTTCCTCAGATCCAGTTTATCCTGGACTTCCTTGGCCAGCACTCTCCTGGTCTCGTATAGGACTTCGGTGAGGGTGTCCCTTTCCCTGTGATGGGCAGCCAGCCTGTTCTGCATGTTGGTCCTGAGTGCATCTAGGTCTGCCTGGTATAGTTCGCTGACCTTGATCTTCATCAGTTCCACCTCCCTCTCGTAGTGCATCACCAGTTCTTCTATCTTCTTCTTCAGTTCTTCGTTGTTGGCTTTGATGTCTGCCAGTCTCCTCTCCTCGTTCTGCTTGGTACCAGCATTGAGGGTCAGCAGTCTCTGTATTTCTTCCTCCTTAGCATTGATCACCTCAGTCAGACTCGATATCTCACTGTCATAGAGGTTGATCAGGTTGGTCTCCCTTTCCGCATTGTTGCTCCTCAGCTGAACCAACTGCCCCTCATAAAACTGAGTCAGTTCCTCCACCCTCTGCCTGTTAGTGTTGTCCTTATCCCTGATTTCCTGTCTGAGTTTGCTCTTATCGTTGACCATCGAGTTGATTTCTGCCTCATTCTCCTTCCCTCCTTTCTTAAGTCGGCCATAGCACTCCTCTATTTCATTCTTCCTCTCTTCTATTTCATAGTTGAGTCTCTTGACCTTGGCTTCATGCAGGTTCTTCAGTTCTTCTTCGTTCTTCCTGTTTGCCCTTATCAAATTGTTCCTTTGATTGTCGTGTTCTGTTTTGAGTAGGTCTAGTTCGTGTTCTTTCTGTTGCTCTATCTTCTTGATTTCGTTCTTCAGGAACCCAATCTACATTATTGATCTGTTACTTCATTGGTGAACCTTTAATTCTCTAGTTTGCCTTCCCTCTTGATGTTTTCTATTTCGAAGTTCTTCTCGTCTATTTGGTCCTTTAGCTTGCGGATGTTGAGTTCTTGTAGTTCGCTGTTGCCGTACTGTGACCTCTTCAGGTTCTGTATCTGTGCCATGGCCTCGTTTTCGCACTTGTTCTTAAGGGCATTGATCTCTATCTGTTTCAGGTTCTCCATTTCTACCTTTTCGTCGTGGAGCCTGCTGATCTCGGCTAGCAGTTTGTCGAGTTGTATCTGGTGCTCTTGGTCCTTGATGCTGAGGTGGTCGAACACTTTTTTCTTCTCTGCTTCGGCCATGTTGGAGTTGGTGAACTCTCCCTCGAACCGGGACCTCCACATCTCGGCCTCTGACTTCTTCTGCTGCACCAGTTTGATCAGATTCTCGTTCTCATCGACCAGGTGGGAGTTCTGAGCCAGGAGCACTTCGATCTTATCCTCAAGCTCATCAATCTTCAGCAACTTCTTCTAGAGGAAAGTAAGCTCCTAATTCAGACCCAAGATGTTGGTCTCCAGACTCTTGGCCCTCTGCCTCCAGTACTCGGCATCATTGGCACTCGCAGCTATCTGCATCAATAACCAAATACCCTCTAAGGAGAGTGGGCCTCCCTCTGACCACTTCGGTGAATGGCACTCTGGTAAGGAGACTCACCGAAGTCACGGCCATGACGCAAATGGTTGATAGGACTGTTCCTCATCGCCCACGACGTTATAAGTTAAATTCAATTATGATATGAATCAGAGGAAGACAATAAATGATTAAAGAGATTATTCAAGGAGAGAAAGGGCACTCACTGCATCTATGATTTAATGGGAGGCATGGATTGTAAATTGAATATCATTGATTTATTATCAACTAATAATGAACACTAACCTCATTACCAACCCATCAGCCGTCGTCGGACAGAACCTTGAGGCCATAGCCATCGCCCAGTGCTTGACCAAGGTCTCCCAACAAGCAGGCTTCCTCAAACTCTTCGGTTCCAAATAGATCCAGGACACCGTTGTATGCACTCGCAACCTCCTCGATCAGGAGATCGATAGGCAGAAGAATGCTCAGGCTGAATGATCGTCAATCGAATACCAATACATTCATCATAAATAAGCATCAGGATCAAGGGTGTACATGATACAACCAGTAATCAAGGGGTTGGGGTTGGGGTTGGGGTTGG